>JAEIII010000539.1:0-23924 GCA_018905755.1 Drosophila ohnishii | reverse complement strand
TTCTCCAGAACATTATTCAAAGCTAGCACAAAACAGCTTTCCAAAAAAATATTACAAATTTTTAGATAAGATATAATCGATTTCTAGTTATATCCCCTTAACCAATTGGTAACTTCAAGGTTATACAGGCTTTGGCTTCCCTCAGCTTTGAGGTAAACTTCGACCCACAAAATTGATTTCTTTTCCCCGTGACGAGCCCGTAGAAGTATGCTATGAAAAATAAATCTCGACAGCCGCCAAAGGAAATAGTTTGTGCATGAGGAATTTGATGGTTCCACTTAATTTGTTTCGGGATACGACGGCACAGAGACACTAACGTGTAATCAAGACACATTCTCCCGGCTGTCTGGGGCAATTTAAGGGCTTAGCATCCTGTGTTTGCCGCTGTCTTTGTCTCTTGTTATCTTCAACCTTGATTGACAACATTTTTGTGCAGCGTTCTGGCCGTGGTTGTAGCCATTGTTGCTGTTGTTGCTGTTGTTGTTCCGGCTTGTTTGTCTTTGCATAGCCACTTCGTATGACAAAACATGCGATACGACACGACAACAAGAACAGGCAACAACTCACACACACTACAGTCACACACACACTACACTCACCGGCTCAGACACAAGCATAATTCTTGTTATGAAATATTCGTAAAATTCATACAAAGTACAAGCAAATGGCATGTGAGTAAGTTAAAAGAAGAGAGTGTGTACACGGAGAAAAAAAACAAGGCTCAAGATTAGGCCTTGGAAAAGATATTTGAAGAAAATGTCTTCAAGAAAATTTGATTCAAGAATTTTTATAATTATTTTTGTATATAAAAATTACAGAAAATATTAATAATACGACACCCTTTGTAAAGTTTTATATTAAATCAGAATTATTTTCAAGTGTATAGCTTGCCTTACCCCTCGGTTAGCTTGTGTGCGAGTGTTTGAGGCATTGAAAGCCGAAAGCATAAAGTGAAGTTTATACAAGAAGTTGGCTGGGATGTGGCTCCACTCTCCTGGTTCTCCTGGCTCTGGTCTCGGTTCGAGTTTAGGTTCGGGTTTTTGGTGCCGGCTCTGGTGCTGGCATGGCTTATCACCTCTGGCATGGGTTGAAGCTTATAATGAAGCATTGTTTGCTGCTCAAAGTTTGGCCAGAATGAAAAACAACAACTTCCACAGCAGCAGCAGTAGCAGCAAAACAACCAGGTTCAACACAAAAAGACGAGCCTCGGGTTAACTGAACTGTGGGTGGAGATGGCGGCCAAAACGTAGAGGCTTCAGCAGATATTAAAATAATATTTGCACTGACTAAAGTTGGGCGCATAAATGCATGTAGCTACTTACACGGAAAGCCAAACACAATAACATACAACACAGGGAGAAGTATCTATGAAATTTATAGATACTTCTGGTGGTAATGAAAGAGGATGTTGAAGAAGGTTGTGGGATCGAGGAATATAAATTAAAATGCAATTAAAATCTATTTTTATAACTCAAGAAATCTCTTAACAAGTGAGTGGTCCTTTTAAAGACAGATAAATATTTTTGTATATTTAAAATGCCTTTTGTATGACTTTGTTTATATACTTTTTAGAGTATAAAAATTCTTTTAATTTAAAAAATATTCTTGAAAATATCTTTAGCCTTGAGACACCATAAATTACAAACAATAAGATCCTTTTCTCTTTGTGCAACATTTGCATGCGAATTGGAATCAAATTCTAGTTTTAGGCCAAGCCTTCTTAGTCTTTGGTTTTGGCCAACAATTCAGTTGGTGAATCCATGATTAGAGCCGGGCCCATTGCCGTCTGTTATTGTTTGGCATTTTCTACTAGTCTCGATTTTATTAATGATCATCATAGATTTTCCAATCAGAATGTGTAATGCCTTTCCGCCCTAATGGGGGTCAGCCTTGGTCCTGGGATCCCTGTTTCCCAGGTCCCTTTTTATGTATGCTTGTGCTGCTGCCTGTGTGTGTGTGTCTGTGAAAGAAATCTATTCAATGACTTGGAAAAGGGTCAGCCTTTGGCCTTGAGTTGGACCCAAAAGGGAGCCGTAGCAAGTGACTCGGTCACAATGTCACTTGGCCATGGATTTGCCTGGATTGAAGGACGACGCCCGCCGCCGCCGCCGCCGCTGTTGTAGAATTTTAATTGCGTGTGTTAATTTTTTGGGTTCGTTCGTTCAATTTAAATTTATGGTTTTTCCTTAACTGCCACGCACATAAATTGAAGTGGGTCAGGCGGCAATTTAAGGCACAATTTATTATCATTGCCCTGTCTTGGGCAGGGCAGGGGCTTCCCTGTAAATTGGATCTTGAAACCGGATTGAATGGGATCCTTTAACCAGGTGTTGTGCGGTCTCTGCATTATACATGCAAGCAACTTAATCAATCAGCAGCTGGGTATCCCGATGAATGTCGGTTAAGCGTTTCGGTCTCGGACTCGCATTCGGATTCAGATTCAGATTCGGATTGGGGTTTTATGTTTTTCCTCCTCCGCCAGACCGGAAACCGCAATGTAGACATTTTAATTGAAGCCATGCAAGTGACATGTCACAACACTCGGCCAAAACAGACACAAACACACACTGTCTCTGGGAGGGGCAGGCATATTTACAGTTGGCGGCAAACCGCAAAAGGCAAACTCGATTGCAATTGCTGCTGTGAATGCTCTGGATGCTCTGCCTGCTACCGCAATAAAATATTAAATTCAAATGAAAACACAATAGATTTGCTCAGCTTGTTGGATTGTTGTTTCTTTTATCGTTGCATCCATTGAAATATTTAGCACACACAGTGGAACCGAAGCCTGCACCCACTCCCATCAGTTTTTTGTGCACTTTTCCGCCCATTTGCGCCACTGTAAGTCGGCACAGCTGCTGCTGCTGCTGGCAACCGCAGGACCAGAAGCAAACAATCATATAATAAATCATTTTTAAATAATTCACAATCTGGCCAAATGGCACACACACACACTCGGCTCCGAATCAATGGGCAACTAAAGTCGAAACCCCAAAGCCCTTGTTGGTGGGGGTGCGAAAATTGTAAAGGAAAAATGCAACAATCAAAAACCAAGGCTAAAATGTCGCTTTTTCCGGTCTTTGGGCTCGAGAAATGGCTCAGCGAAAGCTTCACTTTTGGCCATCACGAATTCGATGGCAGATCCGCAAAACGTGCTGGCAACGTTGCCAGGATTTTGGCTTTAAGAACTCCCTCAGTCGGTATTTTTTTTTCGCCCCAGACAGCCAGTCAGCTTTTCCATATGCAAGTGGCTTATTCTGAGAGGGAGGAGGAGAAGGAGGAAGAGGAGCTGGGTGCCGTTGCTGGCCAACTTGTTTGCCGAACGCGTTTTGCCTGCAAGTGGCAGTCGCAGCTCCGGCCTGAGGCTACACGAGTTTGATTGAGTGGCCCTCTGGCTGATGGCCGCATTTGGAATCGAGTTAAAACGTAGCAAATGACTTAAAAGTGCCAACTATGGCATGCTTAGCCATGTCTCTTCGTCCTTTTGCCCCCTGTCTGCTCGTCAGTCAGTCAGGACCATCTTTATTGGGCACACACATGGCAGGGTAACAGTAATGCCCGGCAAAACTAGCTGAAGAAATGGGTTTAAAATCAATTTAAAATATTTGAATAAACTTAATAAATATTAAACTTATTTTCACCTACTAATATTTATTTAATCTAGCAAAATTAATTAGTAAAATTTAATTTAATGCCTCAACAGTATATTTTCTTTTGCAAAATTCTTTGAAAAGTTAACAAAAAATATGATTTTATATTGTCTCTAAAATAAACCAGAAAGAAAATACTTTTCAGCTCTGTTAAAAACCTCCATCCTTTGACTAAAAACCCACCGAGCTGGCGACACTGATGACGAGCAATCCGAACGAAGGACTAAGCAGGATGTGTCGGGATCTGTGCAGTGACAGTTATTCACTTACATAGTGGCACTTAGTTATAGAGCGATGGAAGGACGAGGAGGAACGTGCACAATCATTGCGTCAGTCACGTTTTGAATTGAAGAAATTCATCAGACTATTTCGACTGCGACACGAGCTCCAGTCAGTCCTGGTTCTGGCTTCATCTGCAGACTAAAGACACTCCCTCTCATCCGTCGTCCTTTTGGGTCTCCTCCAACTTAAGTTCGTTGCCAGCAATTTGTATTCCGTTGAGTGGGTTTTACCTCAAAAGAAATACAAGAACCGGGCACCGCACATACACGAATTGATTGAATTAAATTGGGATTTTTATGCGTGCATGATTGCATTGATGAGCAGCTTTCCCTCTTCTTTTTTTCTGCCATCAGACTTTCACTCTTTCGCTCTGATAGCTTCGTGTGTGTTTTATTGTTTGAAATGCTCAATTTATAGTTGATGCCATTTTTGTTTTTGTGAGCTCATTTGATGTGCTTTTTGTTTATTGCGTGAAATGCATTGAAATGACAGCATTTAAGCACTTTATGGCTTTCGCTTTTGGGCGCGAATGATTTACACATGCTCGTTGGCAGCGGCAAATTGAATAGTTTAAATAATTTATGCTCGCTTTTTGTGCTTATTGTTTGGTGAAAATAACAATAACTGTGTATCGAAATGATTTTTCCAAATGGCTGAAGGCTTGAAATTAAAATCAAAAAGGCCTGCTTTCGTTTTTAGTTTAAGTTGGTCAACTAAAAATTAACCCTTTTGCGGAAAAGTTATCCCTTTTGACGGGTTAATTTTCCGCCTGGCCAAGTCTAACTGGCCAGGTGCGCGACAAGCTAATCTGAAATCCGGCTTTTTATCCCGCTTCCCCGATAAAGAAGGACCTGTCCGACAATATTTTAACAGTAATTCAATCGACGTCAGGTGCAGCAGACTCCCAGGGGTCGAAGGTAAAGTGACTGGCAAACAAAGAAAATAAAAGTCCACAATGCAGTGGTAATTACAAGTCAAGCCACGGCTTGCAGTGGGAGTTGAGTCGCACACTTAAAGAAAAAATAGTATTCAAATTGAGTTTTAATAAAATGAAATATTTATAGAAAATATTAATAAAATAATATAAAAAGTTCTTTTTAGGAAAAGCATTTTAAAGGAATCTTTATCACTTAAAAACCCTTTCTAGATAGTAAGAGAAGCACATACCCTTTGTTAAGTCTAGAAATTCCTTTAATTTTTGAAAATAAATTATTAAATATAAACCTTTCTTGTTTATTTAAAATTGGTTCCTTAAGTTTTCCCTGTTTATTTGAGTTGCCTGCCATCGATGACGGGAGCAGCTGCCTGTGCCTGGCACGCGCTGCAGCCGGAAGACCAGGAAAGCGGGGAAACCTGGGAGCCAGGAACCAGCAGCATGTGTGTGCATTCCCAGTAAGTGGCCGAAATCACAACACAGCAGCACGGCGAACATGAGCCGTACTCCAAGCAGTGGCCGGATTTTAATGGGGGATTGTGGGGATCGGGAATCGAAGAGAGATCTGTGAGGGAATCCAGCGCTCCCCGGGGACTTGCCATTTAACTGGCTGGCTGCCTGGGAGAACCGTGTCCCGCGGGACTCGGCGCACTGAATGTTATACTTTTTTTTTACCCGCCTGGCTTTGCTTTATTTTCGACACTGCCCGTCCCCAGGATTTTTCTTCACCTGACTTCGTGCAGTGCTCCCAGGATTGCCTGGGTTTTCCACCACCAGATTTTCCGTTCTGCCCTCGTCGGGGCGGTGTTATAAATTTCAAAAGTACACACACGTGCTCACGTACGAGCTTTCCTGTGTTTGCCTCTGCGGGAGATAGCAGGTCCTGCCGGCAGCCGGTCCTGCTCATGTTCCAGCTCCTGGCCCTTTCGCCTGGAATCCAGCTACTGCCACTGGGGGCCCCTCCTGGGGGCAACTCAAAGTGGAAATGTTCGCCTTATTAGTACATTCAGCAGTAAAAATGTGTTAATCTATAAACGTGTGCGCTTCGCAGCTCACTGCTCACAGCTCACAGCTAGCTGGGCCCCGAACAAAAAAAGTAATGATATGCATTCTACACTGTGAATAAAGGGGGTCAAATTAACTCTTCTTATTTTGAGGATTACAAGGAAGTCTTTGACCAGAGCGGGTTTTAAGAAATATATTAATACAAAGACTGCGATTTTGGAAAACTTTTTAAGCCAGAAAACCTTTTATACTTCTTCTTATAAAATTTCCACAATTTTAAATTAAATTTGGGACATTATTTTTTGCTTTATGGCATCGTTAAGTTTTTTTGTGTTGCACTATATATTATTTTACATTTCCCGCGAGACTAGTCAGGCCAGATTTGGGAGCCGGCCGCAGTTCTTTAATGAATTTATCGCGTGTTGGGACCACGTTCCACATACGCCTCGTGTGCCAGGCGGCCGTTAAGCAAGTACAAGGACTCGCGGCAACTACTCTGCATCCTGTTACAGAGTAGATGCTCGCCTGCTTCATTAAAACTATGTGCTTTTAATGTTTACTGCCTGGGTAGACACGGAGATGTCTGCTGTGCGGTGAGCAGGGAAGAAATGGGCCAGACAGGTGCCATGACCATGCCCGGAAAATGTGGAAGATGATGATGTTGCCACCGCCTGTAGCTGCCACTTTGAGCCTGCCATGTAAAACATTAAAATTTGACAGCTTTTAATGGGACGAGAGATAGGGTGTGGGAGTGGGAGTGGCGGGAGTGCTGCTCCTGCAAACTGGAAGCAGCTGGCGGCCGCGGAATATTTCAGCGCTTCCTGCCGATGACGGCCTTTAATCGCTGCCTGCATAACTGATTACCGGGCGACCAGCTGGCCTTGCAGCATGTTATCGCTCCACTTCTCTGGACTGGCAAATAAATCATCCTGCAACAAGGAATGCCACTTGGCATCCAGCCAACAGCCGGGAGAGCATCGTCGTCGTCGTCGTCGCCGGGAAACTCCGATGGCTCCCTGGCACTTTGGCAGGCGAATTATTGTTTTCCAATTAATAAATGTCAATTACGCTCGAGGCGGCAAAAAACAAGGTCAGTGCCCAGTCGAAAACACTTGCAACAGAAGCTGGAGATGAGAGTTTACACGATGAGAAGGCTTGCGATAATTTTAAATAATATTTGTAAATTTGTATAAATAATATAAGAAATAAATATAATAAAATGAACACTAAGTTAAGTTGTATCTTGTTTACTTATATTTTTATTTTACTATTTTATTTCCTTATTTGAAATATACATAAATTCCAGAAACCTTTTCCTAAAGAGAGTATTTAAACTTTTACTTTTATTTATTTTTTAAAAGGGTATTAAAAGCCACTAAATACCTAAAAAATTAATTATTAAATTCTCATAATTAATTTTCCCATCGAAATTTATTAACCAAATGGCTTTAAAGGGATTATGGATGGCTGGCCATTTTTTATTCGCCAAGCCGACGACACTTTTTCATACATTTTCCTCCCGGCACTTATTCATATTTCCCCTGATCGCTTGCCTATATCTACAGGAAGTACGCGCATGTATATTTATCACATAAACCCAGTGTAACACAGTGGCTGCAATATGTTTTGCCCACTTGACCAAAACTAGTGGTGGTGCTTCTGGCTCTGCTGCTGCTGCTGCTGCTGTCATCTTAAATAAACGACATGGCTGCCAGGGGCTTAGCCCGAAGGGCTGCCATGCTGCCACTTGCTGCCACACATCTACCCCCCCTTCCTGCCATCCTGTCCTGCTTGGCCAACTTTCCCCTGTATCTGCATCTGTGTCAAGCGGCGCCTTTCGCAATGAAGCATAATGGCCGCCGTAATGGCCAAGCGGAACGTGCGTGCTGCTGCTGCAGCATATGTAAATGCAATTTGTAACATTTTTGCTCAGTTTTATGAATTGACAATGATTTCATTTTCGGTTTGTTTGACAGCCCACCACCACCCTGTGTGCTGCGAGTGAGTGTGTGAGTATTTTTATTTACTTTATGGCAGCTGTGGCCCCACTTTTCCACCCTGCAGCATGTCTTGGCCATAATTGCATTCTCACAATTTTTGCCTTGCCTGGCTTTGATTACTGTTCGGATTCGCATTCGTGTTGCCATTGCAATTGCACTTGTTGTAATTGCAATTTACGTTTGTGTTTGTGTTGGCGAAAGAGGGAAATGGGGTTGGGAGCGGGGACAGCACTTTTCTTCTCTAGATTCGGATACGGATTCGGATTTGGTTTACGTGCGGGCGAGGCACACAAGGCGGTGGGTTGCGGGGGAGATCTCCTTGAACATCCGAATTTCCGACTTAAATTATCACCAACTATGAGCTGGCAGCTGGAAATTTGCGAGAATTTGTGGTGTTGTGCAAACTTTTGTGCAAACCGGGTAGCTGGGAAAGCCAGCACGTAGCCACAGCAGCTGCATCGGCGGCGGCATACATAAGGATTTGGTCTGGCTTCGTTTCGGTTTCGTTTCGGGATTGTTGCTACCAGTTTTTCGGAAGCGCCTTTTCATGTTCCCCGTATGCTGTTCCATTCTTTCTCTCTCTCTCTGCTCTTGGCAAATGTTATGCAATCACACTAATGCGCACTTTGTGGCCAACACACGGCGCACTCACACATATACTTGTTCGCCGAAACACGGCCAACGGACAACGACCTGAATTATAGACACCTTAAAACACGAGACACAGCCATGGTAGTAGCTTTTTATTAACGGTCTCGAACCGCTTGAAACGCGTGGCTAACCCCGATGACCGCCAACAAGACTGGACCACGCGGCGTATGCGCAACACGGCGCAGCTAGTTTATTACCCGCTCGCGAAATAATTAATGGCACGAAAGCATCAGCGACTCCCAGAAGGCGCTGGAGATAAAAGTTAGCCACAATTATTAATACTCGGGGCAATGAACCCTCTCTCTGTGCCAGGTGATATTTAATACTTATCGTAAAAGTTTAGCAAGCTGCAGGAGGTTGCAGAATGAGGGAAAAAGAGCGTTGAACTTTTAAGAGAGGAGGAGTTTTCAGTGGAATTCTATTACATTTTTAATTGCTTAATTTTAAAGGGTTAATTATTTATGAATATAGAAAACAATAGGGTATTTTAAATTAAATAAAACGGTGAGGGTTTTAAAGTACTCGTCATACACAGTGACATCTCACATGAAAGCTAAATTAAAACCTATTTATAAAATGGTTTTATTTTCAAGAAAATCTCTAAAAACAAGCAAAAGAGATTTATATTTTCATTAAAAATAATATTATAGCTTATATTTTTTAAAGAATAAAGTATGTTACCAAAGTATGTGTTAAATGTTATGAAAAAGTACCATTAAATATTTAAGTTATGCCTTTCTACTCCCCAATAAATTATACAATGATTTAAAGTAGCACCGCAGTGTCATAATTCCATCTAAAATGTTAATTAAAATTTAGTTTTATATATATACAAATTCTCTTGTACTTAAAAAATGTATTAAAGCAAAAAATGCATAATTGTGCCGCCTCAATTTTCCGCCTTACTTCGGTGCAAGCGCCCTTCGGCGTTGTTCACATATTTTCTTTCAATTATGCGCAATTTGCCTGTTGAGTAAATAAATCTTGGCCATTGGTGGCCCAGTGAAGCGGATAGTTACCCAAAAACTTGTCCAGCGGCAACAACACTCACGGGAGAGTGCTGGCTGGATTTTTCATTTTTCATTTTTGGCTTTCTGCATGCATATGCCACAACACATATGCACGAGCGAACGCTCGGTGTGTGGGTGTGTGTGTGTGCCCTGCACACAGATGACGTCCGTGTTGCCTGTTAAATCATCATGAAATTTTTAAAACCTGCACACACTTCATTGGCCATGCCTGCGAAGGACAGGGATGGGGGGCAGCGAGCGGTGCGAAGGTCCTTTAAAATGCATGAAACTCTGCCCAGGCAGGGCAAACAAATGCTGCAACCTTAATGGCCCTGCCTCCTGCGCCTCGCCCGGAACTCCAGCTCCCCCGTCTCCGGGACACTCCTTGGACTAAAGGCGTAAGTTATATGCACATTAATTTGCCCCGGCAGCAGCCAGGAGCATTTGTCTTGCCATACGTTCGGTTGGGGGCGGCCAGGACACCCGCCGCCGCCGCCGACTGGAGCTGTTACCAAAGTGTAGCTGAAGTGCACGGCAAGAAATTTTAAGCCCTTCGAAAAAGGGGATTTAATGAAAGTCAAAATATTGATTTTAAAAGAAAACAAATGTATTTTTTAAACAAATTTTAAATATCTTTAAATATCTGCAGGATACAGAGAAATCTCAGGTATATCCCAGCATATTCTTAATAAATAAATAACCCAATAAAGTCTCTTGTCCCGAAAATGTACATAAAATAAAATAAACATTTTTTAAACCATTTTAAAATCCTTAAATATTTATTGTCTGTTTTTCTCTCTGTTTAAATGGAGATTGGGAGGAGACATTTGCTAGGTTGTCGTCCGTCGTCTGTTGCCTGTCGCCTGTCCCCTGTCGCCATTACGCGCACGCACAATGGCGCTAATAAATTAAAAACGAAAGCTAATTTCTGTAATTGCGCACACAACGAGTCAACAGCCAGTAACCAAGAACCCAGATAGGAGCTGGCATCCACCAGTTACCATTAACCAGTAGCCGGGGACCGAGCAGCTCCCCGGGTCGCCGGAAATGTGTCCTCCTTCGCTCCTCGGTAATGACGGCAGAATGTCATTGTCGATTGGGGTTAGGAGATGCCGCTACTTAAGGCACCGAGATTTACGCACTATTGCCGTCGTGCTCCATTTGACATGGAGCATTTCTCACCGCCATCTCATCTGTTGGCTCCCCAGCTTCCCAGCTTCCCAGCTCCATTTCAGCTGTGATTTTTCCAGTAATTAAATTGTATTATAGGGCAATGGCTTGTCGAGAGTCTGGTCCCCAAGACTTGAGAGTTCCCCCCAGTGACTAGCTCCTGAGTAGTTGGATGGCTGTAAGTAACTTACACGTAATTAGCTGCATATTTTATGAAAATTCTGTAGCAAATGTAGCGAGTCCTTAAGAGGTCCGTCCCTGTATCCCGTTGGCAAATAGCGTTGCGACAACAAAGAAACTTAAGCAGCTCAGAATGAGTTTGGAGTCGAGAGTTTTGTGTGCCGAACTTTGTAAAATAAATATTGAAACTGCAGCTTTCTGTTTTCAGCATTCATTAAGTATATTTAGGCGGAGTTGTTAAAATTTAAGATTTCCTGGCAATCCAAGCAAAGCGGAAAGATCTTGGTAAATAAATCTTTAAGATCATAAGCTTAGTTTTAACTTAAAAACTCTTCAATCGTCAGGTGAATCTATTCCTAAAATCATAAATATGTTTAAGTCAATGAAGTGAAGTTTGTATAGAATCTATGCAGCTTACAAATAAAAGCATTTATCATGAAATAAAAACCAAAAATATATTAGGAGCTTAAGGCCTAATATTTATATTTATAAATGCATTTTTATCTGCCAGCTTAGACAAGTGTTTTCATGGTGTTTTCTCTAAAATAAAGTAAAGAAATATTTAATAAAAGCCGCACTATTGAATTGTTTATAAAATATATTATTAGCCGTGGGCTAATCCTCATTGTGTTTTCCATTTGAATCCAATTTGGCTTTGTTTGCTGCCGGAAATAAATTGTATTTGTTTGCCATTAGTCGGCCGTATTTCTTTATGTGATTTGACATCTGTTAAAATGGATTTTATTCCATTTAGTTAGCCCGACACCAAGGCTGGCAACATTTTATTTTGCGGCCAAAAATTGAATTTAAAATTGAGCCCACGCTGAATTATATTGTTAGCATTTTGGCAGCAGTTAAAGCCAACAAGCGCTAATTTTCCCATTGCCGATTGGTGGTTTCTGACTGGAAAGCGGGGCAGCATCTTGGCATTGGCCAACAACAGCTGTCAGCTGCCATAATTTGCAGTACGTGTAATCAAGATGCATGGCCGGCTTATGGAGCGCAACTAATTAAAGGATAACATGGTCCTGACCTAGTCCGGGGCACTGCACTTGAGTTATGAAGTCGTAATTGAATACACTAATTATTTACAATTGTAATGCTGCTGCTGCTGCAGATTCTGCGGCATTTATGGGCTTCGAATACCAATTACAAGATTTGCAATGGAAAACGGGAAGCCGCAGTGTTTTCAGTAGGAAATTCAATACCGCCTGCTGTCTTGGCTGGCTTTGGTTTTGGTTTTCCTCCCCGCCCCGCTTTGCGGCATTTCGGTCCACCTGCAGACATTGGTCTGCTCGTAAACATAGCTCTATCTAAGCGCAGGTTAAATGCTAAAAATTAAGCATATAAATCTGCTCATTTCACGCTGTTTTGAGGCCTCAGGCAGCTCGTTAACCTTTGCCCCGGTAGGTGTAGAGAGAAAAATAAGGAAGAAGTGTTTCTTTAAATTACAGTTAATATATATTTAAGACTCCAGATTTTTCTATATAAAAATATAGGATTTATAACATTTAAAGCCTTGAAATAAATTTAAATTAAGTCAAGAAATCCTTCCATATTTTTCTCTAAAATTCTCTCAGTGTCCAGCTATATGTAAAACCGCAAAAGGCAGATCCAAAAGGTGCACTGAGGTACAGACCAGTTCCAGTTTCCCCGCCGTAGGCAAGTCGTAAATGTGAAGTAGACCTAGGCATCGCCAAAGAAAACTAATATTCATTAAATATTTGAGCAGGAGCTGGCGAGCTGCAGCGCGGTGACTGCGGGACGCAGGCATTTCACGTTTGAGTGCTTCCAGAAATTTATTTGCAAAATTAATATCAGCAAATTGCAGAACAGTTTGTATACAATATTTAGTTGATATAAAGCCACGCCCAGCTATTGCCTCCTCCAACCAAAAATATGCAATTGCAAATGCATTAAATTAAGTTGTGAAATATGCGAGAATTTTACTTTAGTTCGAGGAAGACCCTGCGGCGGATGCTGGGCGATGATTTTTGAGTTACCTGCGGAATGTGAATTTTCCATGAATGCACTTTGCGGGATTACATGGCGAAGTACTTGCCGGAGGGCGGGTTTCTGAATGCACTCAGAAAAGTGAGGAAAACAAGGGATAATGAAATGTTAATTGAAGGGTTTTATTTTACCTGAAACTCTTTGTATCTTTTAAGTTTTAATAAATCTTAGAAATTAAATAACAACAGCAACTAAAGTCTGCTAAGGAAATTACTGAAATTTTACAAATAATTACTACGACTAACGGAAGGAGTAAAAAGGGTAACTATCTTAATTCCTTAAATTAATTAAAATCCCATTTATTTTCTAGCTTAGGTAGCTTATTCTTTCAGTGCACTTTTAAGCCCCCGGGTTAACTGAATCCGTAGGCGTATTCATATTCCCATTTTGCCGCTGATGTGACCCCCGACGACAACAATTTGATTTGAATGCGTAATCGAAACGTATTGTGAGAGGACCCGCGGATGATATGCAGGGCATACCATATATAGTATTTGGTATTGGATAAAGCGACGCACACCTGCTGAAATGTGCGGAAATGGGGAAATCGTGGAAACGGAAATGCTGACAACGCACGGCTGGCGTGGCAAATATTTTCGCCGCGATTTGCGAACGTGCAAGAATAATCGTTTGAAATTCAATTGATGACATGATTTGGCAGGCGGGAAAGCAGGTGAAACAGGTGAGCCATCATCGCGGCCCAGAATCGCTGCTGAAGCGGAGGCGTGGCTCTGGAAACGTTTTTCATCAATCTTAGTGGAAATTGCAATTTTGTGGCGCATCGCATGTGCGAGTGCGAATGCATAAGTGAGTGAGCAGAGGAGCAGCAGCAGCACCAGCAGCTGGGGGAGGAAAAATGCGGAAAATGGGAAAAACAAGCAGCATCAGCAGGAGGACGAGAAGAAGCAGCACCATTGTGGTCGTCATTGGGACTCCTTGTTCGATGCGGCTGCAAAACAAAAACAGGTTGCCGCAAAAGTTTCCCGTCGTCGCTGCATTTAGAGTCATCGGCGTCTTTGGCCAGCAAACAGCACATATGGCTGAGAATTTTAAATGCCTCGAATGGTAAGCGAAAACAATCGAGGCCAATATCGACCATTAGATGATGTGGAAAATAATAAGGGTCACTAGGCATTAGGCACAAGGTGGTAAAAATTGCTATAAACCTTAAGATGCTAATCAAAGTAACTAATAATATAAATTGGTTAATGTGGAAAGAGTCTGCCTAGTGACTGAAGACAAGGTGATAAAAATATCTATAAAGCTTAAGATGCTAATAAAAGTATCAGTAAGTTACAAGTAAAATAGAAGAGCAATGTTTATTAGTGTAAAATAAATTATAATAAAAAAGTTAAGGTCTCCCTTATTTATTTTATATATTTAAAGTAATAAAGTAAAGTTTGAATCTTTAGTTATCAATTTTACCATCAACCTGAAGCATTTACAAATATGGACAACTTCTCCTATTTATATACAAAAACGTAGAACATATATTATATACCTTATGTTTAAATATTTCTACTTTGTTAAATAATATTTTGTTTAGAGAAGTTTAAAAGTCAAGAATTTCTAATATCCATAAAGATTTTAAAACCCTTTAATTTGCCCTTTTAAAGAGCTTGCAAAAAATTTTAAAAATTACAGTTTATGTAAAAAGAAAAATATAAATTGATGATTTAGAAAAGCTAGTACAGATTAGTTAAGAAATGCTAAAATTTCAAGAAATTTTAGACAAGTTTCGAAGTTGATTATTTCTAAAATCAAAAATCTAAATCAGAATGTTTTAAAAACCTTTTAATGAACCTTTTTAAAGAGCTTGCAAAATATTTAAAAAATTTTTATTAATGTATATTCCTGATTTCTAAAAGCTAATAAGCCCAGAAATGCTCAAATTTCATGTAAACTTTTCAAAGATATCCCTTTTTATACCGAATACCCTGCTCTTGAGAAAAAAAGCGAGCCACAGGCACTGCAAAAAAAAAGGAGAAAAAAATAGTAGAAGAGAATGCTCGAAAAATCGACATTCAAAAATGAAACGAAACGTGAGACGGCTGCTTGTCATTCGCCATCCAACAAATACCTGTGTGTGTGTGTGTGTGCTGGGTGTGTGTGTGTGCTGGGTGTGCATGAATTGCAATTGTTGTTGAAAGCATTTGCATGTCACTCGTTTGCATTGTGCGCACCTGTATTGGCGTTGTCAACGCGCCCGCGATTCTCCCCCACAGCCACACTGGACGCTCCGCTCCAGCACCAGGCACCAGGCACCAGGCACCAGGCTGCCATATATGCATATATAGGCTACACCCTTTGAACAATTTCGACTGGCACATATTTAATGGCGGCCTTCTATATGCATGAGAATGTGAAGGATGTACCAGAGACTGGAGACCGGAGACGATGGACATGCGGATCGACCATTGTTGCGGCCCAAAAGACGATGTGAAAACGAATTGGCAATGTCGTGAGTGGGGTAACATATTGCGCATACGCCATGTGGACGTGGCAGGAGCCATTAAAGCAAGCGATTGATCCTGGGGCCCAACCGGAGAGTGCAGAGAGAAAAATGAATAAATGAAATTGGGACTCTTTAAGCGATATTTTGATTTAAAAGCAGGATAAATATTTTCCCAGATTTTGAATTGAATTAAGCTTAAGACCCCTTAAAATATTTATTACTTTTACACTCGAATCTGTTTTCAAGAACTTCCCTCTCCACTTTCAATCAAATATTTTCCTCAAGTGTCGCAACTGAAAACTGGCAAGTTAAGTAAGCAAAAACTTAACCAACCAAAGAGCGAGCAGATGTGCTGGCTTCTCGGGCGGAAGGCAAACAAAATACGGGCATAATGCAATAAAATAAAATATGAACAAAGGTAAGACAATATGGCAAACGCTCTCGCAAGTCAAACACTTTGGGGAGCCTTCTTTTTGGGGCGCCAGCAAAGTTCAGGTTGTTGCAACCTAGAATTTGCACATTGCATACGATTTGCATGGCACATCATCCGGGAAAGGTGAGCCATCCTGTTGCTGGCTGCCAGCAAAATCACAAGAATATTACCCAGGCTCCGAACAAAGCTTACGCCGGTCCTCGCCGGCAAGTTTTAAATATGCAAATAAGCAACAAAAGTTGGCAGTTATGGCACGGGGGGGAGCAGAACGTTGCCTGAAAGTTGACTCATCTTGGCTCTTTGCTCACGCAGCGTTAGACAAGTCAACTCAAACTTAACCTAACGCTGTGCCAGGCTGACATGGATGAGGGCGGAGGTGGGCCAAATTAGTTTAATTTACAAAAATGTATATAGCACTAGGAGGAGTGGCAAGAGGGTGAAGTGTGCTAATCAACGCCATGTTTTAAGCAGATTTCTCATTTAGATTAAGCTCAGAGCTAAATAGTAAGTTGAGAGAAATGTAGCTGCAAACGTGACTAAATATTGGCCATGTAATCTAAGGAACTAGGAGGTAATTTCTTAAGGTAAAATATCTTGTTTATTACTGGTAGACTTTTCTCTTTTTTGGATTTATACAGAAAGTAATAGCTCTTCGTCCGCCAAAATATAATTTGATTATTTTCTAAATAAATTGGATGGGTCTCCCTTCACTGGAATTGTGAAGATCACTTCTTAAGTCTTGGAAAACATCAAGATCTGCGCTTAAAGTAATTAACCATCCAATAATCCTAGCCAACTTGGCTTATTGATATGGAGAAGTACTGTGGTAAATCCCTAGGCAAGATGATTAAATCCAAAATATACATGTTTACATAGCTTCAATCAGCAAAATTTTGGCTTACCAAAGTCAGCTTCCTTTGTGGTTATTATATCAATAGTGAAGATTCGTATTTAATATAAATTAAACATAAGTGTTAGTGTGACTTTTGTCAGGAGAGTCAACATAATGAATAACAAATTTACCAACTCAATTTATAATGTAATTAAAATGCCATAGACAGGTTGTAGAAATCATAAACATATTCCTCATTTTATCTAAATTCAATAACATCTAAAAGCAAATTTAATCACCTTGTTTGTTTTCATATCGAAGGAAAACAGTGTCACAATCAATTCCTGAAAAAGCCTTAAATTGCAACAATTCGAAGAGTTACAGTTGCTAGCCCAGCCTCCAGTCAAATGTACTTTGCCAGGACTTTGCAGTTGGAAAAGGGAGGAAAAATGGAAATGGCACAGAGGCCGACATTCAGGACGTCACAAAGCGAATGCAGGCATCGCGGGCTCAAATTAATTAAGAGCATGTCTAAGCCGCCTGCGACAGTGCTCGTCATCGCCATATAGCCAGGATGCCGTCTAGAGTTAGGAGAGGACCACGGCTCCTAATGCTCGTCCTGCTCTGCCACTCCAAGCTCTCGCTCTGTTGGATTTTGGATGTGGATTTCGTTCTGCCGTTGCGAACGCACAAAGACAAAGCCTTCAACACATGTCGCATGTCAAAGGGAGGAAATTTAAGGACTTGGCCAAGTTATGGCCCCCAACCGTGGGATTTATATATATATATTTATGCGACTTTAAAAAATTCGGTTTGGCCATAAAAAACGGTCGCGTCGCACATAATTTTTCAGTAGTTTGGCCGTTTATTTCGATTCGGTTCGGAGGGGTCTTCCATGGATTGGAGCCATCATTTGCGTGCTCTATCTGGGCGATCTTAAATGCAAATAAAGAGACCAAGCAAATTGTATTTATTTATCGCTTATTTTCTTGCTTTGGCCGCCTGGAACACGAACCGAAAAAAGGGACAAATATTTGCGAATGTCAGAGCGCCGCAAAGTATGCAAAACAGCTTTGACTAACACCTACACAGGACGAGGGGCAGGACGAGGGACCGGACAGGACCCATTGCTGTTGACATTGTGTGTGGGCGAGTAGTATGCCTCTTTTGCATGAGGGTCATGATGACAATTGTACGGCAGAAAGAAAGCATTTTACTGGCCACAGCCAAAGAGATGGCCAAACAAAGTGGAAAACCAAAAGAAAAATTGCTCAACAACATTGGAGGACAATAAATGTTGTAGACAAATCCAAATCTTATCAACTACACTGTCTGTCCGTTTGTTGTTCCTTTCGCCGGGCCAAGCGAGTCGAGTCCCTTATTTTTTTTGCTTCTAATTTGTATCCTGTAACCCTCTGCTGAGTAGGGATATCAGTCGGATCAGAATCTGAATCCAATCGGATTGCGCTTTCATCTCTGAGGGGAGCTGGGAGTCCATAGGGTATCAGCCTGTCTAATCTCCAGCTTAGCTTGGCATTTTCACTTCGTCTATTATGCATGTAGGAACAATGCGAAGACCTAGGCTGTTTCCACCTCCTTTCAGATCCTTTGCATCGGACATACTTGCATCAGAACTGCCTCTCACTCGAGTCACTCACACGGTGAGCACGGCAAGAAACTATGGATATGTGGCAGCTAGGGAAATGTGGAAAGTATCTAAGGTATTTGGGAAATTGTATATATTTTTTTTAATATATAAATTATTAGCTTAAAGGAAGCAATGTTGTAAAGTTACTATTTAAGTATTATTTTTGTTAGATAGATGAATATTTAATTATTTTTTACTACCTTTCAAAGGCTTTTAAAAATTCCTAGACTCAACCAATGTTTTAGAGCTTTGTACGACTATTATTTAATTAGAAATACTATAAACTTTCTTAGACAAATAAATATTTAATTATTTTTTACTACCCTTTAAAGGCTTTCAAAAATTCCTAGACTCATTCCATCAATCATCTTGCAGCCCCCTTTTTCCAGTGCACTCACTCATTCACTCGCTCATTCATTTGCACATTTTTATATGTATGTTCTGTATGTGAGGCATTTTCATAGAATTGCGTTTTCTTTCGTTCGTTTGCCCGGGTCCCGCTTTTGGGATATTTACGCTCCATTGTTTGTCGCTCAGGCGGAAGCATAAAATTGTTTGCTAGATAAGAGCGAGACGGAGGCAGTTGGGGGAAAACTAGGAAAAGGGACAGAGACATCATCGAGTAAAACGCTTTTCCTCCTTTGTGCAATGCTGAATATTGTATTATTCTTGCTGGGAACTTATTTTTATTGTGCCTTCGAGGATGACTGTGCGGGATAATCGCGTTCGAATTGTTGCAATTTGTGTGCAAGGACGAAAGTTCTCGTCCAGCTAATCGGAGGACGATTGCCTTGAGCAGGTAAGCGAGCACTTTTGGGACAAAAACTTTAAAGTTTGGCTCGTTTTTCCCCAACTTTGAATGATTATTTAAAAACACTCTTCACTCTTTTTTGTTGTAGTTTGTGCCCTTTTCGCTGTCAGCAAAGTCAGACGCCGTCGCGTCTGGCTGTGCGGCACTTTGAAATTTATGGTTCATTGAATCCGCATGAAAAACAGCAAGGCAGCCGGCCAGACGGAGAGACAGCGGCTAAATGGAAAAACCAAAAATAAGAATTGAATTTATTCGCTGCCTGCGAAATGGCCACTGACATGCGCAGCATTTCTCAAGTTATTCCAAGAATCAAATGACAAACAGCGGCAAAACAGAAAAACAACTAAATAAATGCAGCGGCATCAACACAATCAGCCATGGCGACTGCAAGTTAACATAAATATTTCCATAGCCACTCAGGGCTGGCAAGGACCTCGAGTGAAACCCCACTGCGATTGCAGCGGAAAATCATTAAGGTAAAGAAAATAATTTCTCAAAGGGAAACTAATGCAATAAAGCAGAACGTGTGACAACAACCCAGGCACAATCCCAAGGCAAGCGGCAACAGGCGAAGGAGATGCCAGGATGCCAGGCTGCCAGGACGATTTGAAATCAGGTTTCAAGTGAAAGCTTAAACAGTGGAAAATCTAAATGGATACTGGCAAGCTTAGATGCTGGTTTGTTTGTTAATGCAATGAACATTTTCCTATCTACCGGGGTTAATAGAAAGTCAGGAAACGTGCTGAATAATTTAATTGGAAATAATTTAAACAAAAGGATCTAATGCTTTTTATCTAAGCAATAATATAATACGTTTTTCAATGATTATATTTATTTAAATTAATTTTTAAGAAAGTTTATAGTATGCTCAGAAATATATAAAAAAATATAATAGTTTGGCATAAAAGTAGCTAAGAGTTTCCTCGTAAAAATGATGAAAATCGGAATAGAACTATGGTAGAAAATATTAATGCTAGAGAGAATTTTCCTTTTACAAGAAGATCAAACAATTATTATACAATTTCCCAAGTTTTTCAATATTCTAAATATTTAAAATATCCAAAATATATAGAAAAATGAATTGATAAGGGCTCTGAATTTTATACAAATAAAATAACAATGAAATGGAAACTGAATTTATCTTTAAAATCACTTTTTAGCCTCCACAAAACAAACCCAAAATATGCCTTATTCCCGCCCTAAAATATTATTAAATTATTCATATATAAACCCACGAAAATCCTTGAATGTAAAGTTAGTAAAAAGTAAAGACAACTATTTTTTCTGTACATGGCTGAGTTGCGCTTCCTGTCGGCTGCCATTAGGGAAAATGCATTGTGCGTTAGGAAAACTATGAATGTAACTGCTTGGGGTGCAAAAGGACTTTTTGGGGACAAAGGCGGCGACTGTCAACTGAGTTCACACTGGTGGCTTCTGTTGACTACTGTTGACTTGGCAGCGCGACTTTTCCCCACGCTTTTCTCGCCTCACAGGGAACCGCAGCCCCGTAGTCGTCATGGCGGCCGTCGGAAAAATGCCACCGAGGACAAGGAGTGTTTTGCTATCAATTTGAAAGGACTTTGCCATAAATAACTCAAACGAAGCAGCATAGTGATTCCGGCTCAAAGGTCCAGTTGCTGGCGCTCAAAGGCTTTCATTTCGGGGACGGCGAAATTCTATTTGTGTGCTTCCACTTTCCGACTTATTTATTTGGCGAATTTATGAATTTCCACTCATTTAAAGGTGAGCCTCGGGGCGAGTTCAGCTGCCGTTTTCTACTGCAGCAACGGCAACAGCAGACCAATTACAATTACAACCGACAGAACGTAAGAAATTTCATTATATTCGCAATTTTGTCTCGCGCAAAAGTCAGCCAAAGAAAAACAATAAACTTTCGAGTTGCAGAGTTTCCCCCCATCTTCGTCCTGTCTATCTCGCTCAGCTTTTGGGTTTTCCTTCAGTGGAAAATTGCCAGCGAAGGGAGCCGGATCCGATATGGACACCTGTGCGGAGGCTGCCTTCTAATTGAATTCTTGAATATAAAAATATCAAGTTGAGAAACTCAATTGGAAACGCTGCGGGCATCAGAAAGAGAAAATATAATTTCTCTCCATGTGTCTGCTCATATCTGTGTTTTTCTCGCTTTTCCTTCGCATTTTTTGTTTCATTTTTTGGATTTTTGGTTTCCATTCGAGTATCCCGTGTAGATATCCTGCGGCTCGACTTCTGTGCAAAGCCGTGGCACGTTTTATTTTAATGCCAAGCTCAAGGCTAGCAGCAGCTAAAAACGGGGAAATTAATTCAATTGAAAATAGAATTTGCACTGGGTTTTTGCTTGCGTCGAAATAAACAATTTTTGCACTCGCCCCGATTCGTGCGTAACTTTTGGGCTTTATTGCCAGAACTTTTGGAGCGGGCAAGTTTATCAAGTGGCCGAGCGGCCAACAACAGCACTCGACATCAAAATTAATAAAGCGAAACTTTATTTGCAACTGCAAATTAAGTAACTAACTCGGCCAAAGCATTATGGCCAAATTACTTTTTATGAGTTCATTTCCTTTTCAATACGAAAATCCGCCACAAAAACGTCGAAGCCGGGAAAAGCCGGAATATTGGAAACGCTAGAGAATGAGCCAGCAGTCGGCAGAAAAAAAATGGCAAAAAATTATTGCCATTTTCTCTTGCAAATAAAAAGCCACTCACTTCAATGAATCGACAAAACTTGAGCCAAAGCGGCCAACACAACTCAGCCAATGTTGGCCGAATGGATGAGGGCCAAGCACAGTGGCCGGAATTACCTTTTTGCCAAACTCTTGTTATAGGGAAACAAAGTAAATATTTTCAGGGAAATATTCCTGAGGCTTTAACAAAAGCGGAAGGAACTATTTCCAAAACTTGAACTTAAAGATATTCTATTGTGTGTTTACTTTAAGCTAAAAAGGGGTGGAAATTCTTGTTCCTTTTCTATTTTATTTGTAAGAAAAATATACTTATATCAGGAATCTAGGAATTTGTTATTGTAGTTATTAAAAACCTTTACTTTTTTTCAGAAATATCCTTAGATTATTGAAAAACTCAACCCACTGTGCCTGCCGCTTGGCACAATGGTCAGCAAAATGCGGTCTCCCGGCTGTCAAGTACCTGATGATGTTTAGCTAAGCGCCCGGCGTACGTTACGTTGAGTGCTCCGCCATAGCCGGACCCGTAACCGTACCCATACCCGTAATCTCACCCGTAGCCGTGGCTGAGAGAGAGCGAGCCCTGGCCCGCCAATGATGAAATTACAACATTAGCAAACTAATCGCAGCCACTTTAGATGCCAGCAACGTTCCAGGAAACGAAGATGACGGAGAGATGGGTGCGGTGGTGGTCACCCAGGTGGTTGAGGTGGGCGTGGCAGCAATATAAATGTCTGCAAAGGCGGGCGGAATGAAAAACAAACAACAACAAAGTTGGGAATTGTGTTTCAGCTTGCTTTCGGTGGAAATAAAGCAATTTGAAGAGCTGCCTGGCCAGCACAGCGTCGAATGAAATTAAATAAAATGAAATTCATCAATAAATGGCCAGAAGGAGGAGCAGGTAGAGAGAGAGCCATAAATAGACCGTGACTCAGTGAGCCACATCATCGAAGGTTTTTTTTAGTTGCGGAAATTGTTTGTATTGCCACGGAAATTCCTCATTTAATAGGTCTAAATGAGGGGCTCTCCAAACCTCTCCATCGATGAATAAATTCTCAATTGTTGCCGCCGCTGTTGCTCGGCGTCGGGAGCCAAGGATTCCTGCCAAGGATTCCGCGCGTGAGTGAGGCGTGTAAAGTGCACTCCTGGGAGTCCTGAATCCCTATCCTATCGCTTCAACTTTGCCCGTGTGTTTTCCTCACGTAGCCCGAAAAACCGAAGCAGACTGCGAAATGTGGGTATGTGTAATCACTGCTCATCAAGTTTACACTGGGGGAAATGTGAGCATCTATCAATGCTCTCATTGAGCAAATTGATTGGGTTTTTATGCCACTTTTTTAGCGCTCTCAGGGGGAGCCACTCAGGGCTTCTGTTGTTTTTATGTGGCACAAGCTAATTGTGATTTAGGAGCTGTGGTTTCACTTCAAATCTATGCGAAAATTCCCTTAAAATTCTATATAAGTTCTTGCTTTCATTAAACTTTTTAAAAGTTTTTTAAAGGACTCGAAACTCTAACTATAAAATTTACAATGTGACTACCTTTTAATCGCTGTCAATGAAGTTACTATTGCTGCTTCCCTATTGATCAAATTGATTAGGTTTTAGTGCCACTTTTTTATCTCAAAGTCAGATCCTGAACAGGGTTTTTGTGTCCTTTTGTTTTTTATGTGGTCCAACCTTTTTGCTGTCGCTGGTTGAAGAAGGATTGCGATCAACAGGACCCAACCGTTATGTTTAATTGCTGCTCACCGTAAAGTTTGCTCTATAAACATTTTAACTAGGCCTATAAACAGACTAATAGACGCCATCAAGTCGTTTGCATGATTTATGCTTGCCGTTGTACTTTTTCCTTTTTTTCCTTTGGTTTTTTTTTACGTTAGGTTTGCCCTTCGTGACGTTAACGTTAACAATCTATATACAGGATACATAAAAAGGCTGTAAAAGCCGGAGACAGACATGTGGGGACATAAACTGCTGCAGTAATTGAGACGGGGTAGAAGATTCGCATTCGTAGTCGCATTGTTCCAACTCCCCAATTGACGCTTAATCAATACTTGAAATGCCCGAAATGAGAGGAACAAGAGCTATAGAAATATAGAAAAGGGATCAGTGATCAGTGATGTCATTTTTTTTTTAGCAAAAAAAGCTGGATTAACAAAAAAAAAAAGCTGA
>JAEIII010000528.1:0-18632 GCA_018905755.1 Drosophila ohnishii | reverse complement strand
AATAATATCTGCAAGGGTATACAAACTTCGGCGTGCCGAAATTAGCTTCCTTTCTTGTTTAGCTTGCTTTCTTTATAATTTTTATTTTGTTTAATATCCCTCGTTTTAATTTCCCTGCTGACCTGTGTAGAAATTGTATTCGCTACGCGCAAATGGCAAAAACTTTCGCTGATATATCGAAAGCATACTACTTCTGTCCGTTTGGCGCGGCCTGAGAGTCATTAAATCTTTCATTTGTATTGCCAGCGTCCATTAGATGCCAAAGATGCCTTCGTTGTCGTCGTCCCCATGCCCAATCCCACTCCCATACCCAGACCCATTCCCATTCCCATCTGCTGCCTCTGCCTCTGTCGTATCTCATGCTTCAATGGGCGGCGCTGGCAGGTGATCGGGGGCAAAGGGGGCTGTCAGGCGGGCAGGGGGAACGGACATCGACGGACAGCAGCAAATGTTCAAACATAAATAATCATATTTTTCGAAGGGGACGACACTGGGATAGATATTCACGCTTAGTGGGATATAGTTGTCTCTTGGCAGCCACTTTTTAATACGTTCAATTTCTTTGGGCATTTTTTATGTTTCCATCAAATGCCTTTGCCTGCACTCGACACAATATTTGATCGTTAATTTGCCAAAGGAAATTCCATTTGAATTTCGAGTTGCTCTTTGAATTTTACCCATTTTACATGTCATTTAATTCAGGAAAGCGAACAGCTGAAGGCAACTTGTGCTCTCAGATGGAAATATTTAAATCTTTAGAATCGTTTGAAAGCTGTGTGTTTTGATTACAAACCCCTTTCCCGGTCAGTGTCCCCATTTTCTCCATTAATTAATTGTTTTGCATTCTGCAGAGATTCCTCGCCGTTGTCTCCGCCCATAAGTTGGCTATAAATTTTGCAAATTCTCCACTTGGCAGCCTCTTCAAAGACACACGTCCGCAGGCATTGTCTTTCTTGACATATTTTGTCGGTGTGTTTAGTTTACTCTGTATCTATGTAGTGCCTGGTTCTTAACATCAGTCGGGGCACGCGACACGCTCCCCTGATTTATCAGTGTTTACCGGTCTTGTTTTTGTTTAGTCAAGGCATCATCTGTCTCGCCCCACAAAATGCCCATTAAATAATTCTTGCGATGGATCAAAAAGCTAAGCGGAATATTATTTCGATGAGGGGCTAAGCGATGGAAAGCTTAGCGGTTGCTTTGAACACACATATTTATGGTGGACTCTTCGATATAGTTTTTTTTTTCTTTGAAAATTAAATGATTTTTTAATAAAATCGAAATTTACGACGAGTGTCAGCATATGACTCTTGTGGGTCTATAATTAACTCCACCATAAATAACTAAACGATGATGGAATAATAAATTTCGATTATGAACCCTATAACTATATGGCCGATAATGTGATTCACTAGAATCTATATCATCCATTCTAATTAATTTCGCACGTCTTATTTCAAATAAATTAGCAGGGTTTCTTTTTGTTTTTAACTTATGATCCCCTCGATCTGTATATTTTCTGCGATGTTTTGACAGCAAAAAAGTCATTGGAATGTACTGTGTACACATCTGAATATTTCCTGCAGTATATAAAGAGATTCTTCCCGAATATAAAAATATATCGAGATTTAAATATAAATTGAGACACGTGCAGTTATAGAGATCGTTCCAGCATATCGCTAGACAGATATTAAGTTATAAATAGATTTTTATGCATTTGTCATATACTTTTAGTGGGTTTTGTAGTTTGTTTTTTGTTTTTGTATGTATGTTCTATGTAGAGGAAATACATAGGGGAGGAACATAAAAAGCATGTCCTATATTTGACCTCAGCGAGATTCAGGAACGAGATGCTGTTGTTTTCATCTCTCTGTCGCGCTTGATGGCGTGGGAAAAATGTATAAAAGCAATTGTAGGCGTTGGTGGAAATTTCTTTGGAAAGCCACAAGATTCCTGGCCACTCAGTCGATGCACAGCATTCGTACAGTAGAGAAGTGATTTTCAAATCCGGCTCCCACTCGTAGCCAAGGATCAAACACAAGGATACTCAAGCAAACTCTTCTTACATATACATACATATTTTTGTGGGTGTGTCTCCAGAGCAAAGGAAAAGTACGTGGAAATGGTGTGAAAATATTGTGAAATATTCGGCGGAAATAAATTTATTCCGAAATGAATTTATCGGCTTATTGGCAGTGACAGTGTGGGCCATAGTTATATGATATCCTGTTCAAGTCTTTGGAATTCGTTCGTTCGTGGCAAACAACATTTGGTCCAATTAATTTACTTTTTGTTGCTGCGTCGGTTGTTTCTTCGATCTTTTAGATCTGTGTGCAGAGGCAACACAGAAATAGATTTTGGTGGTGGAATATTCATAAAAAATGGCACGCAAATTCGAACATAAAAATGAAATTATGATTTTTTCAAAACTTCTGGGCGATCCGGATCGCCCACGCAAATGATTTTGAAAAATGCTTTTTCGTGACATAATTCTGCCGTATACAAAACACATCCATTAAAAATGGTCTCCAAAATAGAGTTTTCCTTCGATGGAATTGGTATATATATTTTGTACTTGGTACCCATAGGTTGGTACATGGGAATTATAGTTTGTTGCGTACCCAAATTCCGAATGAGACCATAAAATAAAGAACAATCACAATTAAAATGGAAAGATAAATAAATACATTCATAACATATATTATAATAAATGAATATTTAATAAATATATATATTTTAAAATATATATGTATATGCAAGCTAAGCTTAAAATCCGTATAAGACCAAAAAAAAGCTAAAACTATTAAAATTCAAATGAGAAGATAATTAAATACATTTATGCATATATTAAAAAAAAGAATATTAATTAAATATGTAGTGCAAATATTTTTTTAAAATTTCAGTTCATTGAAACATAGACTTGGGAATTATAAGGCCATGCATATTTAGCCTTTTATCTGTATTTTTCTCACTCACACTCGCAATAATGTTGCTGCAAGAATGTTGCAGAACCTGTAACGCAACACTGACATGCTCAACATGTTTCTGAACTCATTTCGAGTATTTTTCGCCATGATAAATTCAAGTTTTTCCCATAAATAAGAGTATAACTAAAAAAAGGTTTGAAAGTGTAGAAAACTGCAGTCTACTAAGGGTACTTGTTGTATTTTATTGAATTTTTTTCAAATTTTTGTATCATTTGATGATTGTTCCCGTATTTTTAATACATATCCTAACGATAATAAGACAAAATCTAACCAAAACGATTTCTTCTTTGCAGCTGAAGTCAAAATGCCGAGCGGTAAAGTAGACAAACCCGTGATTCAGGACAACCGCGATGGTACTGTCTCCGTCAAGTACGATCCCCGCGAGGAGGGATCCCACGAGCTGGTGGTCAAATACAATGGAGAGCCTGTGCAAGGTAAGCAGAAGCTAAGGCTTTGACCGGCCACACAGATTCACGAATTCACTGTACTTCACAGGATCTCCCTTCAAATTCCACGTGGATTCGATCACCTCGGGCTTCGTGACTGCCTACGGACCCGGCCTGACCCACGGTGTCACCGGTGAGCCGGCCAACTTTACCATCTCCACCAAGGGAGCCAGTGCCGGTGGCCTGACCATGGCTGTCGAGGGACCCAGCAAGGCGACCATCAACTACCATGACAACAAAGACGGCACCGTCTCCGTGCAATACCTGCCCACTGCCCCTGGAGAGTACCAGGTGTCGGTTCGCTTTGGCGACAGGCACATCAAGGGATCGCCGTACTTCGCCAAGATCACCGGCGAGGGTCGCAAGCGCAACCAGATCTCTGTGGGCTCCTGCTCCGAGGTCACCATGCCCGGCGACATCACCGACGACGATCTGCGTGCTTTGAACGCCTCCATCCAGGCGCCCAGTGGCCTGGAGGAGCCGTGCTTCCTTAAGCGCATGCCCACCGGCAACATTGGCATCTCGTTCACTCCCCGCGAGACCGGCGAGCACCTGGTGTCGGTGAAGCGTCTGGGCAAGCACATCAACAACTCCCCCTTCAAGGTGACCGTGTGCGAGCGCGAGGTGGGTGACGCCAAGAAGGTGAAGGTCAGCGGAGCCGGCCTCAAGGAGGGCCAGACGCACGCCGACAACATCTTCTCCGTGGACACGCGCAACGCTGGCTTCGGCGGCCTCTCGGTCTCCATCGAGGGTCCCAGCAAGGCGGAGATCCAGTGCACGGACAAGGACGACGGCACCCTGAACATCTCGTACAAGCCCACGGAGCCGGGCTACTACATTGTGAACCTGAAGTTCGCCGATCACCACGTGGAGGGATCACCCTTCACCGTCAAGGTGGCCGGCGAGGGCAGCAACCGCAAGCGCGAGAAGATCCAGCGGGAGCGCGACGCTGTCCCGATCACGGAGATCGGCAGCCAGTGCAAGCTGACGTTCAAGATGCCCGGCATCACCTCGTTCGATCTGGCCGCCTGCGTCACCTCGCCCAGCAATGTCACCGAGGATGCGGAGATCCAGGAGGTGGAGGATGGCCTCTACTCAGTGCACTTTGTGCCCAAGGAGCTGGGCGTGCACACAGTGTCCGTGCGCTACTCCGAGATGCACATACCCGGCTCGCCCTTCCAGTTCACCGTGGGACCTCTGCGTGACTCTGGCAGCCATCTGGTCAAGGCCGGAGGCTCGGGCTTGGAGCGCGGCGTCGTCGGTGAGGCGGCCGAATTCAATGTGTGGACCCGCGAGGCGGGCGGCGGTTCCCTGGCCATTTCCGTGGAGGGTCCCAGCAAGGCGGACATTGAGTTCAAGGACCGCAAGGACGGCAGCTGCGATGTGTCCTACAAGGTCACCGAGCCCGGAGAGTATCGCGTCGGTCTCAAGTTCAACGATCGCCACATCCCCGACTCGCCATTCAAGGTCTACATCTCGCCGGATGCCGGCGACGCCCACAAGCTGGAGGTGCAGCAGTTCCCGCAGGGCAACATCCTGCCGGACGCCCCCTACCAGTTCATGGTGCGCAAGAACGGCGCCAAGGGCGAGCTGGACGCAAAGATCGTGGCTCCGTCCGGCACGGACGACGATTGCTTCATCCAGGCGATCGACAGCGAGATGGTTTCAGTGCGCTTCTATCCGCGCGAGAACGGTATCCATGCCATCCACGTCAAGTTCAACGGCGTCCACATACCCGACTCTCCGTTCAGAATCAAGGTCGGCAAGGATGTGGCCGATCCGGCCGCGGTTCATGCCAGCGGCAACGGCCTGGACGAGGTGAAGACTGGCCACAAGGCTGACTTCATCATCAATACCTGCAATGCGGGCGTTGGCACTCTGGCCGTCTCCATTGACGGACCCTCCAAGGTGGCCATGGACTGCACGGAGGTGGAGGAGGGCTACAAGGTGCGCTACACTCCCCTCCTGCCCGGCGAGCACTACATCACGGTCAAGTACAACAACATGCACATCGTGGGCTCGCCCTTCAAGATCAACGCCATTGGCGATAAGCTGGCCGATGAGGGCGCTCAGGAGACGTCGACGGTGACCGTTGAAACGGTGCACAAGGTGGCCAAGGGCGGTCAGAAGACTGGCGTCCATCTGCCCACGTTCAAGTCGGATGCCAACAAAGTGGAGTCCAAGGGCATGGGCCTGAAGAAGGCCTACATTGGCAAGCAGAACCAGTTCACCATCTGTGCCACCGATGCGGGTAAGTTGTGGTAAAAAAATTACTAAGATGAGTGACGCCACACAATACAAAAAAAAGCCTCATATTGCAAAACAAATGTATGGCCGTTACTCATGTTAGTAATTCTATTGTCTTTGGTTATGGGATAAAGCTGGGAAAAAATCGATGTCAGCATCGTTTACATCGATTCTTTCAATTTAATTTAATTCTTTCAATTTTCAAACAATCTATGTACCTAAAACCATAAATATGATAATTTTTGCCTGAAAAAGTAAGTAAGTTCCATTAACCGAATTCGATAATTTTTTTTCGTTTTTATAATGTGAACATATTTTTTTGTTACATTTTTTAATGTTATTGAACCATATTTTAATTTTTTGAATTCATAGAAATTTTTTTGTTATTTTTTATTTTATTTTATTTTATAATGTGAAAATACTTTTTTGTTCTTTTTTTTTTGTTGTTATTGAACCTTATTTTTCTTTATTTAATTCATAGATTTTTGTTTTCGAAAATATCGAAACAAATCGATGCATTGAGAGTCGATTTTTTCCCAGTTCGAACATAGACCAAACTTATTGAAACATAACTAATTGGAATATAAAATCTTTTTTCAGGCAACAACATCCTGTACGTTGGCATGTACGGACCTAAGGGACCCTGCGAGGAGCTCCACGTCAAGCACGCCGGCCACAACAATTACAATGTGCACTACGTGGTGCGCGACCGCGGACAGTATGTGCTGCTAATCAAGTGGGGCGAGGAGCACGTGCCCGGCTCCCCATTCCAGATCGATGTGTAGGGAGGAAGGAGAGCGCTATATGTATATGAAGCTAGGCCGGCCAGGCATATGTGTACGTGTAGATATATTCTTCGCATGTGTATGTGTTCCAGGGCGCGCGCATGTTCCAGGAGCGAAAGATCCGTCAGAGTCAGTCGTGTGTTTATTCTTGTTTTCTTCATCGCATAACGCCTCTCTCTTTGTTTAATTTTAATTACTCTCGATTGATACATAATATCAGCATATATTTTAGGTAAGCCTTTTTGTTATTTGTACATACATACCCACATGGAAGAACGAAGCTTCTGGTGTTTTTTTCTCGACGCGCCATTTTCTTAAATTCTTGATCTTATGTTTTATTTGTTTTATTTTCTTGTGAACTTAACAATAGCCGATACACATATATTTTTGGATAAACCGAACGGAAACTTAAACATAAAACACTTATTCTTGGGCACACAAATATTACTATTGCAATGCGAATAAATCTCTTAAACAATTATTTAATACTTAAGCGAAATTAATGATGACATATTATGTTTTCTATTATCACTATCGACATGTAATTTACGTGAAATAAAAATAAAAACGCAAAGATATACCATTCGAGCCTAAAGAGAGCCTTTCCAAGGCCATCTCTAAAATCAAATTAAAGATACATCCTCGTGCTTAGTCCTTATGCTTAGCGCCGCCTTCGGCCACACTGTACACGTCCCCGTATTTGTGAATCTGATCGAACACATCGTCGTCGCTGGAATCGGAACTCGACAAATTGGCCAGCAACTGGGTATCCATCGAGGCCGCCCGCAAGGCTTCGGCCAACTTGGGCGTGGGGCGGTAGTAAACCGAATGGCTGCCGTCGAAGGTGCGACTGCCCACGTGATACTTGAGATACCTGCGGGCCAAACGCTCGCCAATCACCTCGCCCAGGCTCTGCTCGGTCAGGGTAAAGTTAGCGCCTGCTCCAGCCGACGACGACGACGAGTTGTGCAGCAGGATGCCCCGCTTGCCAATCTTAAGTGGCGATGGCTTCCGAGCAACCACAGCAGCGGCCGGTTCACAAAGGGTGGTCGAAGTCACGACGGTGCAGTCAGCATCGCCGCTCGAATCCAAGGTAATGAACTCCGGCTGCGCCTCCGTGCTGCTTACAGCTGCTGTCCTCTTAGAGGCACGCTTCTTCGGGGAAAGCACTCGTGTGCAGGCCGTGTCATTGGCCACAGCTGTGGAATTGCAGGCCACGCTGTTGTTGTTGAACACAAGCTGAGATTGAGACTGGGACTGAGGTGGATCTTCGGTCCGCTTCATTTGCTCTGTCTTGTGGGTTTCTGTGGACAAGGCCAGGGCCCGCTGGAAGTCCAAGTCCTCCGAGTCGCTGGCTTTATGGAGGCTTGTGGAGTCGCTTGATTTTACTTTTTTTGGTTTTTTATTATAGATTTTTGCTTTTGGAGCGAGTACTTCCTGGGAGTCTGGTGATTGAATTTCCACCTTTCCTTTTGCATCTCCACTAATGCTGGTTTTCTTTGTCTTCTGCTCTTTTTTTTTTGGAGCTGTTGAGGATTTTTTTGGCCTTCCTACAGGCCCGGCTTGCTTGCGAGGGGAAGAGTTCGGGGGAACTTTGATGGTTCTTGATGATTTCTTTGAATTTTTTGCAGCCGAAAAGCTTACCAAGCGGCTTCTGCCAATAACTTCGTCTTCGCTTTCGTCTATGTTAGAGGAATTAATTTTTGTATTGACAAATCCTTCGTTGGGCTTAGCACTTTTTTTTCCCGAATCCGAAGATTTTTTGGTCCTTTCTCGAGATTTGCTCGAAGCGTTAGCTTCGTTAGTGTCGGATGAGTCGATGGCCGACTTTTTCGATTTCTTTTGCGTCTTTTGCTCTTCCAGCAACTGCTTGGAGCTGGTCTTCTCAGTATTCTCAGCTGAGCAGGCTTCATTCTTCGTACAGATTTCAGTAGAAAAAGCCGGGACTTGATCTTCCGGTTCCTTAGCCTTGATCACCTCTTCGGGGATTTTGGATAGTCGGTTGGTGGTCCGAAAAATAGGTTTGTTCGAGGAAGGCGTTTTTTTTGGCCCAAGTTCTTTCTTTAAACTTTTTGCCACCAAGCTGATTCTTTCCCTAACTTCCTCTTCGCTTTCTTCGGACGATGGGACAGTGTCAGCCGGGTGTTTCTTGGTATCTCCTTTGTTCTGTTTAGGCACCTGCTTTTGCATAAAAGTTAGGGTTGCTCCTTCCATTTGAGTTCTCCTCGCAGTATCTGGAGCAGAAGCTACTGGCCTTATCATGAGCTTCCTGGGCGATCCCTCATAGTCATCATCGGACGTTTCGCCCAGCAGGCTAACTTGTGACTTGATCAAATTGGAGGATGAGGCAGTCTTAACACTTTTCGGGAGTCTCTGCTTGTGACGCTTGGAAGAAGTTAATTTCGAGTTGGATTTTCTAATGGTCACCAACTGATGCTTCTGGCGAAACTTTTTCGGTGTCTCTACAACCAGTGGACTGCTGCTGCTGCAGTTCTCCACAACCCACTCCTCGGTGGAGCTGTTTGCAATGTGCACCACATTGGAGCAGAGCCGGTCGCTGGTGCAGCAATTGCACTCGCTCTCCCGCAGTCGAGGCCTCACGTCCAGGTCGTAGCTATGCTGGCGGCGGAGGTGATGCATGGTCCGCGAGGCCATCGAGCGGTGGAGGTGGTGGTGGCAATCGCGTGCTCCCCTATACGAGCAGCATTGGTAGGAGGCGCTCCTGGACAACGAGTGATGTGTCAGGCAGGAGCGACAGGCGCACCGGCCATAGGATCGATCATCATCATCGCTGGACGAGTAGTCAAAAACTGGCGAGCTGGCGTGCCGCTTGCGCCGATGCTTGCGCCGCTGATGAAGGCCGCTCGAGAGTATGCAGTGCTGAGGTGAGGCGCTCACGTACGTCACCTGTCGCTCCTTCTCCCGCCGCCGGTGCAGCAGGGTCTGCATATGATGGCGATGCTCTTGCTCATCGTCGTAGGCATACTTGGCCCTCAGCTCGTCCCGCTTGTGCGAGTGCGTGCGATACATCTTTATGGTAGCCGTGTTGGAGATCTTGTTGGGCACGCGTCGCCGGCTCTGCCGTATGTAGCGGGCCGTGTCGATTGAGTGCAGCGATTCGTTATCGCTGTGTTCCGAAACGGACACATACAGACACTTGGCGGGTGGAGCGTCCTCCAAAAAGGCGCTGTTGTTGCGGCGCATCCACTGGCCCACATGCTGCTCGATCTGCTTCTCGTCGAAGGTGTCCAGGATGCGGTCCAGCCCAGCCTCTTTCCACTTTCGCTTGTGCTCCTGGACAACGGGCATTGTCTGGTTGAGGATCTCCTGCATCTCGGCCTTGACCTCGTTGTCCTCGCCCGCGCACAGGATCAGTGTCAGCTCCGCCACGCCCATGCTGGCACTAATGTTCCCCAAGTCCACTTTAGTCTCCGGGACGGGATCCTCAATGGCCTCCTCGCCCTCCTCTCCGTCCATTTCGGGATCCTCGTGCTCATCCTTGAATATCTCTTCTAGGTCTGAGACACACAATTCCGGCCCATCTCCTTCATCCGCCCATTTCTGCAAAGATACAGCACACACGGACTGCTGAGCAAACGACGCCAGCAGAGAAAACTGCGGATGGCTTACCGTCATCAGACTGGACCACTGCTTGGAGCGGTGGTAGACCAGTGCCTCCAGACCTTCCTCGTCCATTAAAGGTGCCCGCGACATGTCTTGAGCATTATCAATTATGCACCGTGTTTATTATTCTGCCAAATGCGTCGGTGGCCGAAAAAAAGACATCAAAAGTGAATTAAAATGCAAAATGGCTGTTTTGTTGATCGTTCAGTGTGCCCGTTGACAAAGCGCCCAAAAAATACCAAAAATGCCAGAAAGTGGAGTGGCGTTGCCAGATGGCGGACTTTTAGTATTTCGAGAGCGGGTCATGATATAATTTTAAAATTTGTCTAGAGGCGCTTAAAAAATACAAGAAACGAAAAAAAAATTATATGATCAGAAACAAATATGATTTATGGGGTGGGATATGACTCCTTCAGGAAAATTGGTCAACAACAAATATAATAGCAACTAAATCAACTTGGTAGGTGCCAATAGCTCGCTGTATAAATACTTTTGACTACCTCTGTATATCTTATCAGCGCTGCCATATCGACTAACTTGCTAAGTGGCCAAGTGCTTAGAGAGCGCGCCATATTCAAACGGTTCAATTTTGTGGGCTTTTTATTCTGAAGTCATATATGTTTTACATTAGATTAATATTGCAGATAAACAAACGAATACATATTGTATGCTTAAATAACTGTTCAATTGAAAATACATGTACATCTCGCTCCCGCTACCGCTCCTCCGTTGGCCACTAAATGTCGGAATATGTGTTTTTTTTCGGCTTCTCCTGCTCTCATGCTCCTGCTTGTTTTAAGTTCTCGGCTTGCTCTCGTCTCGGTCTCGTCGTTAATGGTGTATATAGTATATAGTAGGTTGTTGCTTGGAATCGGAATAGAGGCTACTTCTGGTCTGCGGCGGTCTACTACTTGCGATTGCGTATGGCGCGGTCCATGATCGTGTTGATGCGGGTCTCCGAGTAGCCCGGCACCAGCATGTGGATCAGCTCCTTCATGAACAGGTCGCTCACACCGGGACTGGAGCGCTCGGCCAGCTCGAACACAGACTTCAGGTCGCCGATGTCGCTGCCAACGCCCAGGTTACGTCCGGGCCCACCGGCTCCGCCGCCACCGCTGCCGGAATACTTGCGCTGAATGTCGGTCAGCACGGGGAAGAGGAAATTATTCAAACAGGCACTGTTCGTCTGCATAAGGCGTTGTCCCGCCGACGACGGCTTGGCGTGGTTCCCATGGTTGCTGACCACCAGCTCCTCGTGGCTGTGGCTGTTACTGTTGTGGCTGTGGCTGTCCCTGTCCCTGTGGCTCTCCCTGTGTCCACCACCGCCACCACTGCTGCCGGCTGCGGCCACGGCGGCGTTTGTCGAATGGAATGATTCTCGTTGGCTGCTGCGACGCTGCTGCTGCTGCTCGGCCTGCGACTGGTTCGAAGCCGACGACTGCAGGGGCAGGCCCAGGGAGGCGCGACGATCCTCCACCTGATCCAGCGGTCCGGCTGAGCGCGACTGACGCAGCTCCGGCTTGGAACTTGAGCGCTTCTGCTGCAGCTCGCTGGCCGACGAGGAGCTGGTTACGGCGCTCGGCAGAGGAGCTGCGTTCAGCATGGTGGTGGTGGCGTGCTTGTTGCTCATGTTGCTGTTGTGGCTATTGTTGTTATTGTTATTGTTGTTGTTGTTGCTGCTGCTGCTGTTGATGTTGTTGTGGTTGTGGCTGGCTTGAGGGGGCAGGGCGGACGAAGATGCGGAAGCCACAACCTCGCTAGCTGTGATCACGGACACGGAGGATGCGGATGCCGCTATGGCGGACACCGAGGCGGAAGGGGAAGCGGCTACGGCAGAGGCGGAGGAGGCCGGACCTGCAGGCGAATGTGTGGTCTGCATTAGTTTCTGCATGGTCAGCTCATGCTCTTGCAGCTGGAAGCTATTGACGCCCGCCCGCGGAGCGCTATTAATATGCAGCCCCTTGACCGTCATGATCCAGGGCTCGTCCTGGCTGCTGCCGCCCTGCTTGGCATCCGAGTCCGAGTCGGAATTCTCCGACTCCGTTTCGCTCTCATCTCCCTTGGACACCTTCCACTTCTTGAAGCGGTCGATCAGGTCGATCAGGTAGGCGTTCTTCTTGGCCTTCTTGATAAACGGGTACTTGAGCAGCTCCTTGGCCGTGGGCCTGTTCTCCGGGTCCTTGTTCAAGCAGGCCTCCACAAAGTCCTTGAACGACTTGGTATAGTTGCCCGTCAGCTGGGGCGGATTGTTCTTGGGGATGAGGAAGAGGACGCGCATCGGATGCAACTCCGAATTGGGAGGTTCGCCCTTGGCCAGCTCAATGGCCGTGATGCCCAGCGACCAGATGTCCGCCTTGGCGTCGTACTGCGACTGCTTAATCACCTCCGGCGCCATCCAGAAGGGCGTGCCCACGAACGTGTTCCGCTTGGAGGTGGTGTTAGTCAGCTGGCCGGCGACTCCAAAGTCCGCCAGCTTGACGTCGCCCTGCTCGCTGAGCAGCACGTTGGCCGCCTTAATGTCGCGATGCAGCTTGCGCTCCGAGTGCAGGTAGTCCAGACCCTTGAGCACCTCGCGCAAGATGATCCCGATGTGCATCTCCTCGAAGCTGCCAGCCTTCATCAGGTCCAATGCGGAGCCGCCGCCCAGATACTCCATGATGATCCAGAGTTTGGTGCCCTTGAGGAAGCTGCCATAGTACTTGGTGACATAGGGCGAGTCGCACTGCGACAGCACCATGATCTCCTGCTGGATATCGTCGATCTCATCCTCGGCTTCCTCCAAATCAATGATCTTGATGGCCACCACCTGCTGGGTGCGGTTGTCGATGCCCTTGAACACCTCGCCGAAGGAGCCTTTGCCGATGCGCTCCTGCTTGGTGAAGATCAGCTCGGGGTCCACTTTCTCCGTCCAGGACATGCTGGGGCTGCTTCTTCACACCTCGTCGTTGTTCGCTCTTTTCGCTTTGCCCTCCTCTTCGGTCGTGGCTCTTGGGCTCTGCTGGAGGAGGAGGAGGAGGAGTTCTTCTCTACTCGCTGCTGGACTGGGACTGGACTGGACCGGAATGGAGTGGAGTGGCCTGGCGTGGAGCGGTCTCGGAGTGGCGTTGCTTCTCGGGACACTTGACTAATAATTTTTTCGTTGGTATCTCATCTAATCCGAGAAATCTCTCTTTTTTTTGCTGCGAACAACTCGGCTGGTGTGACCGGACGCTTGAAAAAAAAAACCCAACATACGGATATACTAGAATAATACTGCAGGCCCTATGACAATTTCCAACACTTCAATTTCCTGCACTGGCACGCAAAATTCCCATTTTTTTAATTTATTAATAATATTTCTCACGCGATTAGTTTTAAACGATTTTTCATTTGTAAATTTGTATTTTAGTTGTATAAAGTCTAAGCCAACTTGAATGACCTTAGTTCAAGAAACGATTAATTGTCAGTTTACCAATTCGACAATATCCAACTCTTTGTAAATGTGACCAATAGCTACTATCTGACCGGAAAATGAAATCACCAGATAAAATAATTGTAAAGAAAATCAATTCCCTACCCTCCCTGAGAGTTATCCTAATACGAAAGAAGCAGCGTACACTTCCTCGTCATTTGAATATCTTAAATCTGGGGTCCTTTTCCGGGCCTTAAGATTTGACAGGATGTCTGGGAATATAGGAAACCGGGCCTTAGGATACTGACCTGTACAATTAATTTTAAAATCGGTGACCGAGAAAAAACACAGTTACAGCAGTTACAGCGCAAGCAAAGGAACTAATTTTCTTTCTAAAATCCCGTCACACAATGTAACCGGTTATTTTTTATGTCAAACCAGCTTTTTTAATTTGTTAATTTGTGGTTAAGTAAAGAATACTTGCTAGTTTATGGTTTTTACAAAATGTAACGCTTAAAATGGTTTTAATCAGGGACCGTAAATAATGAATATCGGAAAAACGTTTGAATGAAAAATTCAACCACTTAAAATAAACTTAGAATAAAAAGAATAATATCCTAGAAATCATTGTTCGATAATCTATCCATCTATTTTATATGATATTATAAAAATCAATGACAATTATTATTCTTCATCAAAATAATTATTACGTGATTTATAAAACAAAACTGATAATGATTACGATATCTAAGCTTACGCTATTAAACTAATTTCGTTTCATTTATATAAAAATTATTATAAAACAATTTAAAAGTCTAGTTTTAATCAAATTAAACATCTAGACTTTCGTTCACCCAAGTATCTGTAACCAATAAACCAAACTTTTTTCAAAAATGCACTTTATTTATGAAATATGTGTTACATTTTTATAAATCAAATATAGCCTATTGCATATGTATCCTTTGTATCTTAAAAGTATTATCCTCTTGTCGAAAAGATGAGACTTTCATAAAAATATGTTTACGGTAAATAAAACACTTTTTTTCTTACACAGATTACGGCTATAGAAATGGTTTTAAATGTGTTTTTTTTTTTTCGTTTTCGGTACCCAATTTGTCAGGGTACTTTCTACAGAGCTCTCGATTCGTCGGTGGATGGTTGCGTGGAGTGGATACCCCAAGAACAGCCATCCAGCGAGGAATGCCGGCCCTGAATAAGTAAAGTGCAGACTTGGCTGAGAATTTTCTTAGTGGAAAATGTGATCTAGCCAGGTCTGTCTATTAAATTGGTTCGCGGCGACACCTCTTCCTTAACATGTAAATTTACGTCTGAACACAAATTACAAAAAAAGAACAGCGCACGGATATGTAAAGAAGACATAAGCTTATCAACTAAAGGGGATGGGGTCCTGTTTATCATATTTGCTTTGTTTCCTTTACATTATTAAGCAGCGGGATCGGGCCTCGACTTCGGCCACCGCCACCTGCGGTGGGATATTCTCGCCATCTGCGGACTGCTCAGCGATATCTTTGCCCTCGGCGGGAATTTCTTTAGCAGGCGAACCGCCCTTCTTCGGCGTCTCCAGACCAGCCTCCTGGCCAACGGTCAAGTCCTTGTTGGCCTGCTCCTCGTCCTGGGCCTCTGGCACGCTAACTGAAGATGAGTTCAGCTGATTGTCTTCCTCGACGACGATGTGGGATACGTTCTGGACCTCGCCGTCATCATCGCCGGGCGGAGTCTGCTCCAGACGAAGACGTGTCGGAGTAGCGATTGTCGCCTTGGAGAATTTCGAGCTCAGCAGGCTGAAGGGCGAGGCCAGGTTCCGAAGGCTGAACATCTCGAAGCGGGCCCGTTTCGGTGGCGACATTTCCACATCCTGGGCCAAATCATTGGTCGATTGAGAACCCGAAACTGCCGGGGGAGTGCGTTCACGCTTGCGCCCGCGTCCAAAGAACGAGAACGAGAACGACGAGCTGTTGGGTATCTCGGAACCCACGGTAGCATTCATGCTGGCGTTCGTGCAGCTCGATGTGTCCAGATCGCTGTTGGTGCACCTGTAGCTGCCCACCTTGGAGGGTGTCAGCGCGTTGATGGGTCGTATGCTGCGCCTGCCGCTAATCTGGGCGAAAGTGCGGGCCGGAGTTCCGGCCGGCGAGCTGGAGGTCTGGGTGGCCAGCTCCACCTCGGTGCTCTGCTTGCTGCTGCTGCGGAAACCGAAGAGGCTGCGGCCCGGCGTGGATGTGGCAGTCGGCAGGGCATTTAGATTACCGCTGGCACTGCGTATGGGTGAAGCATCCACAGTCAGTGGCTCCATTTCCACATCCTCCTGTGGTGCCGGTGGTGAAACTTCCTTAACCTCAGTTTGTTTCTTTTGTGCCGGCGACGATGAGGGGGTCGCCTTACTAACCGGCGACGATGTGGGGGTTGCCTTGCTAACCGGCGACTTCTGTTGGCTGGCCGCCTTTCGTGCGGATTTCCGATCCTTTGAGGGAGTGGTGGGCTCTGGAGTGACATCATCATTATCCAGGATAATAACATCAGGAGCTGGTTGAGCAGCGGCTGTGGTAGCTTCGGTAGTAATTTCCTTCTTCGCCTCCGATTGGATTTCCTTTTGTTCCGGGACTTCCTTATCCTTATTTCCAATTTCCCCCTCCGGCTGCTTCTCGGCTACCACAGGCTCCTTTTCCTTCTTTTCTGAAACCTTGTCCTTTGACTTTTGCTCCTTCTGATCTTTGTTTGCAGATGAGTTGCCATTCTGTGGCGCTTTCTCCTTTCCATTAGTGGATTTTGTGGCACCATTCTGGCTCTTCTTGTCCTCTTCTCTGTTCGAAGAGGAGGAGGAGGAGGAGGAGGAGCCGGTGGACGCGGTGCGCTGTTGTGTTGTCTTCTTCAATGGAATAAAAGATTCAGTTATCTTTTTGTTGTTGCCATTCTGGGGGCTGTTGGAACGGCCGTTGCTGCCAGTTGACGATTGCTGCAGGCGAGACACCTGGCTGCCACCGCTCAAAGACAGGGGAAGACGACGTCCTGAGCCCGAACCGGCTCCAGATCCACCTCCGCCACCGCCAACATTGTTCGGTTGCGCCATTTTGCTTAACATTGGTTTTTATTGATATCCTGGCGCGTAAATCAAGATCTCTGCAAGGGACACAAAGGGAAAATTGTATTAGTCGAGATTGAGTTCTGTTTGCATTGAAAACGAAAATTAATGTAAACACGCCATGCGAGCGAGAAAATTGCGGTTTGTTTACACGAGGAATGCGGTCGAGACCGGCTCTCAAGTGAAACCCCAAACCCAAACCCACCTAGCACAGTTGCACTGCTTAGTATGAGAGTTTTTTAATCACAGTAGGTCTCTGGGTTTCTTCACTATCTGGAGAGTGTTGTTAATCTGGGAGACGCTTGGCGTTTTATCACGTCTTGACGGTTTCACAGCTGAGGCTTAACTTGACAGGCTATGCAGTTTGCATTGCACTTAAGTACTTGGCCGAAGGATCAGGATCAGTGCAGGTACTCGGTAAGAGTAATCAGCGAAAGGAATATGAATATCTACCTGCGATGGCAGCTGCCATTTATGGCGGACATATGTGCGCAGATTAGGATGCGTTAATTACCTGGAATGACCAATCATGTCCCGGCGACATATGCTAATTTATACTTTAAAATGTCTAAATTTAGGCGTAACCCTCTTTGTGTTCTTTATTTTTAGGGTGGCATTTTCCGTTTTTTCCCCTCATTATATTTTTTTGGTTCTGCCTGACTGATTCCTCTCTCCCCTACCAATATTTTTTTAACTGGCTTCCGTTCTATTAAATGCATTCAAACAAAGTGAAACACAACAAACTTAGCACACACAAGCCAACACGCAAGGAAAAAGCTGCATAATAGCAATGTTTTTACTTTTTGTTTGCAAGTGAAATAACTCGCAAGCAACGACAGCAGCGAATGAAAAGAAGCTACTAAAACGAAAGCTAAGGAAAATGCAAGAAATCATGAGGAAATTTCTTGCCATAGGCCGACCAACAAGACAGACAGCTCGATGCCAGTTAAATGCGAAAATGGAACAGGAGAAAAAGCGAGGCATTAAATACCCTTATTGTTATTTTAAGGTTTCCTAAATATTATGAGGTTCTAACAACACCAATTTTATACAACGAATCGAAAATAAACGACAGGAAAGAGGCTTTACATGGCTAAAAATGTACATGGTTGAATTCTCACTTTTTTAAAAGGTTACTTTTTCAAAGACATATCCTTTTAAGAACCGGTTTCTCAACTTGATGTTACAAAATGAGGATATCTTGTGCGACAGGCTATTTTTTATATAGGGGAAGGTGAGAAAAGGACCTTAAGCATTTGTGTTTCGAAACTGAAAGTTATAAAAATAAGTTCTAATATAAAATGGCTGCAAGATTCAAAATATTCCAAAAGTGCTGTGATGTAGATCTTTAATCCATTTTTTATTTTATATTTTTTTAAATAATTTTAAATTAGAAACATTTATAAAATTTTCAACTTTTTGAACAACAAGTTTAAATTTTGTGTATTATTTTTAATTATTATTATTTTATATTATCTTTGTTTATATATTTTTCTCTAGAAAACTACTATTAACTGATTATAGTCAATTAAGGATATACCCCACAGTAAGGGTATAAAAACTAGTTGCACCCAGGTGCATTTATTTACGTGGTGGGATGGGAGGGAGCCAAAGGGAAGGGGGCGCTGTTTAGAAAGAAATGGCATCAAACAGCGCCTGCCGAGGTCTTGAGTTTTCTTTTTAGAAAGTGGAAATGCGAATGCGAAAAATCGCGGACAACGAACGATGCTGCAAACCCGACAGAAAAAGCATAAAACAAAAAAAATGCAGCAGGGAAAAATAAAACAAAAATAATAAATGCAATTGCACCAACACACACGACAGGGACTGATATGTATGTATATGCATATGGATGTATTTATAGGCAGTAAAATGCAGTTATGCGGCAAGCCCTCTTTGATTGTTATTCTCTTTTTTCGCCGTTTGTTTTGACATTCTTCGCTTCGCGGAGTTGATTAAACCCGAGCATAAATGCCCGTTTATATGCTCGAGTGCTTAAGGGTCCATTCTGGTTAGTTGGGCCAAAAAATAGGCCATTTTCAGAAATTTTTT
>JAEIII010000527.1:0-13841 GCA_018905755.1 Drosophila ohnishii | reverse complement strand
TAAGGAAAATTACTATATGATAATAAAAATATTAAACTGTCTGAAGTAGTAGTATCCTTAGCTAGAGTATTCACTATTCCCGCATCATTCTAGCATCTTCTCCATACCCATTTTTCTTGTTATGCAAATGCGTGCAAAATGTGCGAGGTTTTCTTCTGTTTCCGAGACTCTAATGCATTGCAATGCTCAATGTTGCTGCAGTTGCTCGGCGTGGTTGTTGTTGCTTCGATGTTGGCTGCCAGCCACACGTTCACCGCTCGCTGTGGCATTTGTTACAATTTTAAATGTTAGCTCAGGCAAAAGCGAGGCAACGGCAAACTAAGAAACTCACAAACTTGTGCCAATTGTTGCTTACAAGTGTTCGACTTGACATTTCGGCGTGCGCGTCTTTACGGAATTGGCCCCATCTGTTTGGAAACTATGCAGCTTGTGTCTCATTTTCGCCAAGTGTATCCATATCGTACGGGGATTATTGACAGCCGCAGCCGCAGGTGAAATGCTCGGCGAAATTAATCACAAAAGCCACAAAAGTTGGCTGGCTAACAAATTAGTAAGCGCTTGGAAAATTGCATTTTAAGTTGCTTTTCTGTGATTTTTACTATCCATGATTTGGCATAAACTGCTAAACTGCCGTCTGTTCGATTCAGTGAGCATTTGAACTGCACCAGATGCCAATGACTTGACTTCACTTGACGTATGCGAATCAAACAGGCACGAAAAAAAATAAAATAAAAAACAAATACAAATAGCGAAAAACAAGTGCAGATAAAACTTTGGAAATAAATCTTGTGCTCAGCATGGCAGACAGACAATTCAGACAAATAGAGGATGCGACAAAATGAATGGATTGCACCATGAATGGCTGAGCGGATGAATGGTTGGATGGATAGATTGCTGACTTGCTTGTCTGAAAATTGTCAGCTACCCCTGTGGGCAAATGCTGGCCTTGAATTCTTAGTATTGTTTAATCTAAGCAAATAAAACATTAAAATAATAAATAAAAGAATGAGAAAATATATGAACATTAGGCGTAGGACAACAAAGTACAGCAATATAAAATTTAAAAATTCGAATATGAATATTTCAGGTTTTATAATATAATTATCCAGGATTATAGTATATTTTTTCTATCATGTTTACTATTTTAAACTTTGCTAAATATTAGAAAATAAGTTCCATTACTTAAATGCTTGAATTTGACTTATGAAATATTTTTAAATATATTTTTATGTCTTTAGAAACCTATTTATCTTTAACAATCCAACCAAAAATGGTTCAACAGCTATGCAATACTAAATTCCTGATCTACAACCCATCAATCCCATGTGAGGTCTCAAATCATTACGAGATACATTCTTGTCATTCGCTAGAAATTCTTCCCACGCTTTTTGACCGCCAGAGATCCTTGGAATCAAATTCCATTTTAATTAGTAGACATTTTCACATTACGTATACGCCAGGTCGGACCCACAGCGCCCTCCTTTTCGGCCATCTCCCTCCCCGTGTGTGGTGGGGCCATAAAAGCCGAACGAAATTATAACAGCCAACTTGCAAAACATTTACACCAGCCCACCAGCAAGCAACTTGCAACTTGGAGCTGGCAACTGGCAACTGGCAACTGGCAACCTGCAACGTGAAACGCGGGTGGAGAGCGAAGAGAGCGGGATTTTAGGCGGTGGCAGGCAGCCACCAGCTTTCTTTGCCAGCGAGAAAAATGATTCATGGAAGAGGCCCGGGACTCCTGCTGGCTCGGAGGCTCAGTGGCTCGGTGGCTCGGATCTCGGGCTGGTTTGGTATGCAGCCGCGGTGTGGTTGGCTTTTTGGCCAAAGCGTCTCGACGCCGGGCAGACTATTAACTTTGAAAGTTGTTTAAACAGGCGAGGAGCCGAGAGGCGAACCTCCACCTTCTATTTCTTTATTTTTTTTTCTTCTCTTTGGCTTTTGCATTGGAAGCTCCTCTTTGTCGTCGTCGTGGTTGGTTGTCTGCACCAGCTGCCTGCTGCCTGCTGCCTGGTGCCTGCTGCTGATGCTGATGCTGCTCCTTTACCTTGCAGCCAGTGTCATCGGCGTCGCGGCTCGTGGGAATTGGATCATTAGAAGCCGGCAAAAGGCGAAGGCGATGGCAGAGGCAGAAGTGAGCAGAAGTTGGTCAAAGGCGGCACTGAGAGAAAGGTTTTTACTAAGCTGGGCCTTGTAGACTTTATAAAATATATTTTTAAGAATTTATTACTAGAATGAATTCTGTGAAATTTGTTTTGCCTTGTGACTTAAGTTTGTTATTATTTGATTTTAATAAAAATAAAGACTGATTTAATTTTAAACAATTTTTTTACAATTAAGTATAAATTCTTTTTGATTTATTTACAGTGAAATATATAGGGCTTTCTCTCAGTGCAGCATTCAGATGTTAGTGAGTTTTCGGTTCGATCCGCCTGCCTTGGCAACCCACCGGGCAATTTTGCATGTGTTTTGTTGGTGGCTTCGTTTGTGGCAGAGTTGCCACCGTTTCTTGTTGAAAAGAGGCGCGATAAGTAAATGTGTCCGCGTCTCTCGGCCGTTTTCCTTTTTTCCCTCGTTTTATTTGCACTTGCACAGCCAACAATTCTTTCTTTATTTTTTCCTCGCCGTTTCTGTTTGTTTATTTGTCTTTTTTCCTCACTCCCTCCCCTTTCTCTCTGTTGGTTTAAGCTTCTATTTCTTTGTATGCGATTTATTTGTTTGTTGTCTCGTTGTTATCTGAGTAAGCTTTGGGCCTCAGTTGTGTTATTTGGTGTTTTTTTTTCTCCTTTGATTTCCCCCTGCCCCCCCTCGGTGGCCGTTGTTGTTTTTCTCGTGGATTTTCGGGGGAGTCAAAAGTCAATTAAATAAGAGCAGTGCACAGTGAAAAGCTTGTACATGTTGTTGCTGATGCTGTTGCCACAGCGGCATGTTGTTGCTATTATTGTTGCTATTTTGTTGCTGCCGCTGTTGTGTTTTTTTTTTTTTTTTGTTTTTTGCGAAACGAGCAATTTGTGCCCGTGCTATGTGGTTGACTTTTTTCCGCTCTGGGTTGCGGCCCAGAAGAGCACTATGGGAACCATTTCACCAAAATGTTTGCCCAGTTGAAGAGTGTTTTGGGAGAAGAATTGCCTTGGTGATTTATGAAAATGGTTTATGGGACCCCTCAGCCTCAGATAATGTGTGTCAGCGTTGGGGAGGGAAGTTCAGGAAGAGCTTCAAGCTTAAAGGGAAATTTCTTTGGAAGAGCTTAGTGAAAAGTTTGTTTCCTAAGTCTTTTGATTTTTTTTTTTAATGGGATACAACTTAAATTAAATTATTTTAAATAAATTTAGCAAAAGGGAAATTGAAATTGGAACTCCAAATATGTTAAGAAACTCTTAAATTAATTATGAAAAACAAGTTCGTTGCCTAAGTCTTTTGATTTGATAGAAAAAATATTACAAATTCTAATTTATTTTCTTCAAAGCATTTTCAAAATACTTGCCTAAGGTCATCTTTCTGTCTCTCTTACTACTACGACTACGAATAAATTTCCCTTTCGATTGACTCAAGTTATTCCCAGAGCTAAGCCCATTCAAAAGATGGGTTTCACTTTCCATAAAACTATTAAAGGCCGATGAATTAAAATTGAATTAACTTGCGGTTTTGTGGCGTTGACTGGTGGGAATCAAAAATAACAGAGGAGCCAAAGAGATTTGGTCAAAAAGTGATCATTGGACCGGCATTGTTGATATTTACTTTTCGACTACTGCCCAATCTCCGCTCAATGCCAGCACTCCTCCGTCTGGCGGCAGGGGGGAATCGCCGTCACGTGTGCGCAAAAATAACAATAACAAAGGCATTTGTTATTAGTTGCCGGGAGTGCGCTTTAAAAATAAACAGCTAATACAACAATGGACACAATTTGCTGAAATCGAAACTGAAGCTCCAGCTGAATGTGAATCTCTGGCTGAGATGGAGGCTGACTCTGAGATTCAAGCTCGCATCTAATGTAAGCGGACATGCGGGCATGCAATGATCTTCGATATATGTGTATCTATTTGCCTATAGTATATGCAATTTATATAAATTTAATTCAATTTGCCGAGCTAAATTGTTTAGTTTTTGTCTTGCTCTCGCAGTCGTGCAGAGGTCGTTGGCGGCGGAGCGGGGGCCCCTGTTAATTTCATGATTGGGTCTTGGCTTAATGTGTAATGCCTTGACTCGAAAACAATTCTAACAATTTGGCAGCTCATTATGCGGTGCGCTCGCTCGCTTAACCACGCCAACTTGACTCCAATAAACGATGCACAACCTTGACCTTAAGCCAAATGAAAGATAAACCACAGCGTGGCAGCGAGGAAAACCCAAGCCGCTGCTGTTATTATTTTTATTATGGATTACAAACCGAAAATTATAACAATTTTGTTACGCTTCTTTGAGGAAAGGGCACCGCACCGCTCGGCAAGGCAGCCCCCAGCTCCCCCAGATCCACTATCGTTATTAGGCGCCAAGTTATCAGCGTAATAAAGTGGCGGAGCAACCAGTTGGAACACTTTTCTGTGCGGCGGCAAAGTGTTGAACTTGAAAACGAAAGCAAAAGCAAACGGGAAATAATCCACGGTTTAGTCAGTCGATGGGAGAATGCCCTTCTGGGGGGGTTTATGGTTAATGGAGGGTTTATAACTGAAAAGGTTAATATTCTACTTCTTAAAAGGTATTATTTATAATTGATAAAAGTTTAATTTATGGTAGGAATTTGAGGAATACTATTTAAAGTTTTTTTGATTAAAGTTTTAAGGGATATTTTAGCAATGATGTCAATAAATAGATCATATGTTAATGGAAAATGTGTATATTATTAAAAAAACCTTCTTTAAATCTGAATTAATACTTGAATATTTGTAAATTTATATTTCAATTCATCTTTGACATTCTGAATATCTATTTCTTGAGACCCAATCCCTAACTTTACTATAACAAATTGTATTTTAAATTCTTTCAACAAGTAAAATTACTAAACTCAATAACTCCCCTCCAAGAAAAGGGTATTTCGATGAGGGTCCCACACTCCACTTTTCGTTTTATTTCGGGAGGGGAAACCATGAGGCATAAAGCACTTGAAATTGGTCGAGTGTCTGGGGCAAGTCGGGCCAGAGGGGGAGGGACAACCCTGCCCCAACTTATCTTTAAGCCACGCGCTAATTTGAAAATAATGCTCCCCAATCATTTTCACATTTTTTCACATTTCCAGGCGGCTTCAGGTTTAGCCTTCTTCACGATCGCCGTGGAGTGAGCAATAAAAGTTTTGGCAGTGGCTGTGAGGCGGCGGAGAGGCCCCCTTCCTTGCCTTGTGGTTGGCGGCCCTCCCACTTGTTGATTGTCTGTATAATTACATAATATTGCATAATTTCGCAAAAAGTACTCGGTCGCTTTGGGATTTCTGCTCTGTTAGCTACGTAGAGACTCGGAAACTCGGAAACTTGGAAACTCGGAGACTCCGCGCGAGTCTCTGGGTCTCTCAGTCTCTGGGCTTTGGTCTGGGGTCTCATTATCGTCGGCTGACCGACGATCTTCTTCGTTTTCGCTTTCAGTATCAGTGCACAATGTAGTACTTAAATAATAGAAGTTTAATAGCGTTTTGTTTTGTGCCGGCCGCATTTGCAAGTCGTTAGTTTCTGCCAGTGGCAGCCGCTTCTACCAGAGTTTTGCTTGTGCTTTGTGTTTGGTTTTTTTTCTGTTCGTTTTTGGACTACTAATGCATTCAGCTGTAGGATTTTTGTCAAGGTTATCCAGTTGGCTGTGTTAGCGGATATAATGACATGATGCATATACGGTGGAAGCCAAAGTCAGCATCAATTTTGATTCTTCTTGTTTGGATTTGGTTGTTTTTTCGGGAGGAAGTTCAGTTTTAAGAGCGCTGTAATTGTGTGTAGTTCGTTCAAGTTCGCTGCCTAAGTCATTTGGCAAGAGCCTAACGAACTCCGCAGAACTTTTCTGCAATCCAGTGCCAATGTGCAACGTTCCCCAAAGTGTGCCTTTGGGCCTTCTCTCCCAGTCCTGGCCAGCAACTGGCTAATTTCGCTCATTAATCATCGAGCGGCTGGGGCTGCGGGAGAAAATCGCTCCGAAAACTGATTACACATGTACGGCCCACCAAATCAAAGATGCCCAGCAACATGAAGTCATCTGTTCATCTGTTCATCAGTTCCCTGCCGGTGAAATGTATCTGCAAACAAATGAAGTTGTCTGCCAGCCAGCCAGCCAGCCAACACACTCGAATTCTAAGGCCGCTCTCGGGACTCGGCTAGTAGAGTCATCAAGTCCAGGATTGATCATTGATCTTTTGGCACTCAATCCTCCGCCAACCGCTCGTCGGCTCACGAATTATAAATAGTGCAAATGCGTGCAGTGCATCATCATCATTAGTTTTCGGCCAAAAAAAAGAAGGAACCATGGCAATAGACTTGTCTAGAGCCCCCTCCACACCCTTTGCCCATAACCCTAGAACTCGGTCTGTGGCAATTATACGAATCCATGTATCTGTCTTTAGGTTCGTTTGCTAAATTGTTTCAATTTGTTTTGTGCCAAGCATAACTAGGGGTCACTTGCTAAGGGTACTGTTACAAATACATTTAGTTTGTTTTAAAAATATATATTAAATTAATTTTATTATTTAAGTTTAATTCAAAACAAGATTTTGTAAAATTTGTAAGTCTTTTTAATTTTTAAAAAGGTAAATAGGGGACTAATGGATTAATTTAGAATATATTAATAACACATTTATATCTTTACAAAATTTTATTTCTCAAAAATACATTAAAAAGCTTTAAAAACCATTTTTAAAAAACTAAAAATTAACCTTTATATAAGCTAAAAATATCTAGTTACTAATAGAAATACATTTTAAACATAATACCCCTGAAGTTCAATAAGGAAGGGCATCACCGATTCCCCATTGAACCCACCACTGGTTGCATATCAAGTTCGTGTCCTAAGTCTTTCGTTTCGTTACGTTTTTCGCTTCAAGTCAGGCATTTTCTAATTGCAAGTTAATTTCTTGTTGCGAACATAAATTTAACATTCTAATTGAGTTATCAACCGCAACATGTACATACACATGCCAAAAAAAAAAAAACGGAAAAAGCTCAGACGAGGAGGTAAAACAAGTAGGAGAAGTAGGAGAAGGAGATGCCGACACCGGACAACTTTTACAGCTTCTCATCTCGTCGTCGTCGTCGTCCTCAAAGCGTGTTCGCTTCCAAACTGGCTACGCATGTGAAAAATGGCTTACACACGGAGCCCGCTCTGCTCCTTCAGTTACCAGCAACTTTTCCGACCACGAAAATTGCAACAAAAGCCACAAGAGAGCCGCCGGGTAAGTGCAGTAATTACATTTCGGTGTGTGTAAGATTTTGGGCTCTCGCTAATTTGCCTGCTGCTTCTGTTTCCCTTACTTAGTTTTTTTTTTGGCATTTATAACTAATTTTTTGTGTTTTGTTTGTCTGCCACTGCCGCTGCCGTTTGAAAGAATTTTCCAACGTGGAAATATGCACTTTGGCATGGCTCGTAATTAATTTACTTTGTGTGTTTGCCCGCTGGCAGCCGCAAAGGAGAACGACACACACGAAAATATGAAAAAAATCCATTACGCAAATGTTTATGACCAAAATGGTCAGCAGCCGTAGAAGCCATGGCATCAGCAGCAGCAGCAGCAGCCTCTTCATCTGCTGCCAATGCAAATAGAAAAGATTTGCCAAAGCCCCCAGATGCGTGTGCCCCAAAAGTCGGACCGAAGTTGGTAGGAAGATGGGAACCGAGTCTCGGTCCGGGAGTCAGGTGAGCTTCTCTCACATATGTACATCACAACATTGTAATGCATTTTCAGGCGGTTCCGCCCGCCTCCCAGCCTCCCCCCGCTGGAAATTAGTTTTCTTTTTCCGCAGCGTCGTGTCATCAACGGGATTTCGGAGGCGTGATTGTATCGAAGGTCGTGGCAATATGGAGATGTGGCGAGAACATTAAAATGCCCCGTACATTTATGGCCAGCTAATGCAGATTTGTGTATCTTTCACATGGTTTTGGTTTTCCTATGGAAGAAGGAGTATCTTCTGGGTTAAATAATATAGATTTCTTGTATAAATTCTATATTTTCTTCAGCTTGATCCGTATTATTAATGTCTCATTCTTAATCGCTTTTAATTCCCATATAGTAACTTGATCCGCCTCGCTCTGGTGTATATTTTATATTAATTGGAATTTATTTTTATTCGTTTCTAATATGCATAAATAATGATGGCTATTCAGAAATTTGATGCCATTTTTTCGGACATTTTTTTGCCAGCGTATAACGTTTGAATTTATTAATATTATTTTCTAATATTCATAAATAACTGTGGTATCGATTTCATGTTTTCCACATTATTTTAATAAACTCAAAGTTGAGACCAATTGAAAGACCATTTCGAATTCCGAATAATTTACCTCGAATTCCTACTCCTTGTGCTTCTGTTTGCCCGTGGAATTCCTTAGCAGCTCTCGACTTGTTTCATATTCATAAATTTATTGACTAATGCTACCAACTTGCCGCTCCAAGACGTAGCGACATCTACAGAAATGTGGCCCAAATTCGAGCCGCTGTTGTTGCCTTCATTTTAATCAAACATTTAGTTTATCGTCTCACATTTCAGCTAATTAACACTACCTCGGGACCGCCTCTTTTGGCTGTGAGATCTCCGACCTGGCTTATGCTTTGGCCTGGCTTTGGCTTAGCTCTTCGGCATCTGCCGGCATCCGACTGATCGACTAAACGAAAATCAGCTTAAAATCATAAAAAATGCACTTAAATAAAATTTAATATTCAAATATTGACATTTAGTGCCATGTTAGCAGCAACTTAGGTGTTTTCTTCGTCTCCGAAATTTCGGAGGCTGCCCTCCTCCCAGACAATAAGCCTTAAATTATGCATGTGGATTGCTCGGGGAGAGAGACGACGCAATTCGCTTAGCATTAACTAATTGATCTGCATTAATTTCAAGCCGGGACCGAAGACAAAAGGCCGAGCAGGTGACTCTTGGCAGATACTTGACGTAGTTCGTATTTGTATTATGATTATTATGAGTTTTATTTTTTCTTCTCTCCTATTTAAATTATGACATCATTTAAATATTTTCGCCGTTGTTAGCCAGATTTCTGTGTAAACTGGTTTAGGCTACTCACAATTTTCGTCGCTGTCTTTCAGTCTTTCTGTCGCATTGTTGTTGCTGGGCAATTATGCATGCCCCCAAACCCCATAATTCATAAATTCATTTTGCGCCCATATTCGAAAATGCGGAAGCGCTTTGATTTGCTGATGCTTTTGGGGCCATATCATACATATGTATGTTATCAGTGCTGCCAGATTTTCAACGCACAAATTGTCTTGCCCTCATGATGTCGCATATGAAATTATTATTGTCGTAAAATTTTTTACGACTTTGCTCAATATTTGCCTCGTAAAATATACATTTTTTGTTTATTTTATTCGAGCTTATTGTTGGGGGCATATCTTGCCGTAAAATCTGTATAAAATTCGAGTTGGCTTACCGCATATGGATTATCCTGATTCATCATTATGGTAGTCGGGGTTCGCTGAGCGCAGAGTGCTCAACGGCAAGGTCTGTAAGAGGAAATAATTGGGTTAGTTGTTGTAAGTTAAGTGTATTTTTAAAATATATTTTTATATAATTATACCAATCTTTTCTTTAAAATCTATAACTCTTTAGAGACACATTCCATTCCTTAATGCTCTACTAGAACTTATTTATATGCCTACAAAGAAATACCTTCTAGCCAATAGATATGTATCGACTCTTTTATGATAACCATAATTTGTTCTGAACTGATCTTGAACCGCACACATTTAATTCCACTTGAAGATCCGCTCCAAATCAGCATGCTTTTCTGACATTTAGATCGCTGAACGCTGCCAGCCAATAATAACAATAATAATAGCAAATAATATATAACGATTTTTACAACGAAGCTGCTTAGCTGCACCTAAAAAGCGGCCGTTGAATCAACATAACAATCTGTTTGCCTCACATCTTGCAGAGCCCCAGAACCCCCCACGGAACGTGAGTCACCGAGACACACTCCTGGCCAAAGGCAAAAGAAGAAGATGACTCGGCCAGGTCGGCTGGCATGTTAACTGACAACAGGTGTTTTCTGCGGCCTGCTTGCCACATTTGCATTTGATATTTCGTACGCTTGTTTTGCTGCCGCTGTTAACGCGTCCGTACTAAATACTTTCACACTTTGCCCCCACCTCGAAGATCTGCTCTGCTCTGCAGTGCCGCTCTCCTTTGGCACAGCGATTGTTGTCTTCCGGCCTCGGACCCCTTAAGGATGTTTAAGTCAGCACACGACCTTGATGTGTTAATTTCCCAGCCTACTCTGAGACGTCATCCGTCCAGGTACACTTTTAAAAAGAAATCTGAATTGTGTAGAGATAGTCCTTAGTTTTCTTAGTTGTCTTTTGTTTAAGTCTTAATTAGAGACTTTTTTTGACTAATATATTTGTTAAGAAATTAAATTAAATAAAGAAATGAATAAAGAATGCTTTTATAAAAGTTATACTTATTGATTAGTTGTAGTGACTTATGGAAAATATTTCCGTAGAAAAAGAACTTGCGTGTGGCTGTATATGAGAAGTTTACCCAGTAATCAGCAAGTTAACTTGTAAATTATTAGCCCACATCATGTGATCTGCCTGTCATATTGTATCACATTTATCAATGGTTCAATTATTATTATTATTTGATTATATATTCATTGATTTGTATAGACCTATTTAAATTATACTGTTTTAATCGATTTAAGTCCAGAATAGTGATATAGATCTCTCTAAAAGCTAATTTAAATAGCTTATTTTCCTCCCAGTGTCCTGGGATATTGAAACGGGGCCAGGAACAAGGCTTGGGCTGTGCTCTCAAATGGTGCTAGCAAAAAACCACCTGCAAAGATGATTGTCTGCCCCAGGTAACTAGAATAAGTGCACACTCGTCGGGTTGTAGAACACAGCAAACTTACAAGGCACTCGCCATAAGTACGAGTATATAGGCTCTGTCAATATTTGCGACACATGCAAAGGCAATCCAAGTTAGATTCTTCATTGGCCTGCAAGCGAGTCCAAGCTCAATGCACTTGGAGAAATTTTAGCAACAAAAACTATAGAAATCTTAATATTTTGATTGCTTGTAGACAACATTCTCAATGGGAAATATACAGAAATTTAAGCCCTATAGTTCCTTAAGCCTTTGTTTACTTTATTGAAACAATAACAAGCTTTGATTATTAATTTTCTTTAGAGCTGAAGTATTATTCTGATCTTTATTGAATTGTAAATTATTTTAACAATGTAAAGCTTGCGTTTTTCCAATTGTTTATTAATAAATCCAATCGGGGTGATATTAATGAATGAGAGGCCTTTAACAATTAGATCGTGGGAGGGGTTCTTTATTTATTCCCTCCTTTAATTTCGTTCAGTGTCTTAGCTAATGCCATTCCCATGGATCTTGGCTGCTTTTTGGATTTTTGTAACAAATATTCTGGCAAATAAAGCTTTACACGCTATTTGCATTATAAAGCAAACATGTGTGCGGCGACTATATGCATATGGTGTCTATATCTCGCTCGCACTTGACTTACATTGATTCTGTTATATTGTCGTAAAGTTTATTTGCCCTGCCCTTGCTCTGGCTCTGGCTGTTGTGCCTGTTGATCTAGCCATGTTTTATGGCCACACTAAAAAGTGCACTGGTCAGCAAAGCGGCGAGAGAAAACTTTCTCACAAAAGTCGTCTCATCTCCCGTATAGGTGTGTGTCTATATGGCCTGTATAATTAAATCATACAAAGCGCGACAGTCGCGGACAGTTCGTCAGTTAGTCGGATTGTCAAGCGTTATCTGGCATCGCCATCTTCCTTTTGAATTTTGTGTTGTTTTTGTTTTTTATGAATTCTATTCGTTAATGAAATTCACATGTTCCCCAACTCTGCGACTCTCCTCCGGCTGTGATCCCCATCGCAGTCCCCATTTTTATGTTCGCATGATGGATGTGTCTCGAAGAAGCCGAAACGATCGTTCCGTTTGAGCCCCCCCCTGTCGCTGGTGACCCCTTGAACTCACCTCCTTTTACTGGCCGTGTCAGCCCTCCAAGTTAATCCAATTAATTTTTGGTTAAAGTTTTCTGGTTTCTCTTACTTTTAGTTTTTTTGCGCACTTGCGGCTTAAGTATGAAAATCATTTAGGGTTGGCTCTTCCCAACATTCTGAACTCTCCTCCGTTGTTTGCTATTTGATTTTTTAATATTTTGTTTTTCGTTCACCTTGCGCCAATAAAACGTCACTTGAGCGTATAGAGTTGTTGTTGTTGTGGCTTTTGCTTAAATTGCACTTGACTTTTAGAACTTTAGGCGAGCGTGAAGCATGTTTAATATATATCTGCCCATATATCTGGGGGTCGGAGTGAGTGTGTGTGTGTGTTTTTAGCAGGGGAAATATCACAAGTGAGTCGTGGAAAACATGAGCTTAAATTTGGCTTGAGAATAAATTTGCCTAAAGTTTATAGTTGTAGTTTTGCTGCGATTTATTATATTTGTTTATTTTATAAAATAATTTATTTAACTTTTTATTGGGAGTTTTTATTATGCGATTGTTTCCGCTTTTCACTGACTCTGACAATTTATATTTGTTTGTTTCTATTAGCTACGTAATTTATGTAATGTAATCATTTCTTTTATTTTATTGTAATTATTTAGAGCATTAGCTGGGATTTGTTTTTTTTAGCGGCGGCACACACAACAGCGAGAGCTACAAGAGCGACAGCAACAGCGACAGCGGCGACGTGCGATCGAGCGTGCGAGCAAGAAGCGCGAGCTATCACTAAAGACTGATGTTAAGCGGTTCTGCAAAATGCTCAGACCTCGCGGATCGCGGCTCTGGGATTCGGATTCGGATACGGACTCGGACTCGGTCTCAGTCTCGGACTCGATGCTTGGCAATATCATCCGAATCGGACGAACGAGCGACGAGCACAGCAGCTGGAAGCAGCGCAGAAACAGCAACAACAGCGACGCTCGGTAGCTAACTGAGTTGGAACTTCGGAGCTACCACAGAGCCTCTGCCAGTCTGCCAGCAGCAGCAGCGGCAGCAACAACAACAACTGGGGAGATGATACTACTATAAACAAAAACTACAAACTGGTCGCAGCGGTAGTGGATGGGGAGGAAGAAGAAGCGGTAACAAAAACAAAAGACTGCAAAAGCGACAAACTCGGCTCGAGTGCTTCTCTGCTTGTGTGAGTGTGTGTGTGAGGAAGAAGATTCTCTCTAACGGTTGATACCCAGGTGTACTCAACCCCCGTGAGCCACGGAGAGTGAGAGCCACTCAGAGAGCCGGCTTGAGCCGAGTTTTTGAGCGCTGTTAAGGCTTAACAGAGCCGAGTTGAGGCATTGAGTCGCTTTTGAGTGGATTTTTTTGTGATAATAATTATTGAACTCAGTTTTCAAATAGAGTTTTATACAGATTAGGGTGTAATTTTCATTGTGTACTTCCTCGTTTTATATTTTTTTTCAAATTTTTATGAAAAAATACATTATTTTAAATTTAAATTTTAAGCGGTTTTAATTAACATTTTAAAATGTTGGTTCATCGACAAACTGCGTATACTAAATTTAAATTTAAGATCGGCAAGTTGCAGATTAGAGAGATATAATAAAAAATTAAATGCTGCTCTTTCAGATTTTATCTTTATTTTTTAATTTAAAAGACCTTAACAATTAGGTTTACTCAAAAAAATACTGAGAAAATAACAAAATCCTCC
>JAEIII010000486.1:0-10238 GCA_018905755.1 Drosophila ohnishii | reverse complement strand
TTTTTCTTAACAAAAGTTCAAACTGAAATAATAAATTTGTCATGCAAAGGAAAATAGCAAACAAAACAAAAAAGAAGAAAAACTTTTAGCTCATGGGCTAAAATAGGTTTTGTTTTTGGGGGGTGGAAAAGATCAAAAATAATATGCCAACTAATTTTTGTGTTAATTAATGGCAAGAATGTCAAGCATCGGCAGAGCAGCAAATGGCGCGGGTTAATTGGTCGGAAAATCGAGTTTTTGTATTCTTTTCGTTTCGTTCAGGTGGGACAGGTGGTGTGCCCGCTCCCGAAATTCTTCAGGGAACAAGAATTTAAATTCTACTTTAAAGAAATCCCTTGATCGTTTGTTTCGTTATATTCTCGTAGTATTTACTGCGTCGCCAGGACGCCGGCGGTTTCGGTTCGTTGGGGTTAGTGGAAGCTGGAGCATTATGGCAGCTACTGCTCACCTCCGGTGTATGGGCGTTGGACCTCCTCGGTGTGGTCTCCGTCGTGATTCCAGTGGCCAGACTAAAGCCTTCGACCTCGCTGTCCGACTCGATGGCCTGGGGCAATGGGAGTGGCAATAGCAAATGCTCCTGCTGCTGCTCCTCATCCGGCGTGGGCGTGACACTTTGACTGTGTAACTCGGCCACGCCCACCACACTATCCTGATCATGGTCCTCGCTCTTCATTGTCTGCTGATGGGCGGAGAAGTAGCTCAGATCGGAGCTATCGAAGGACATGTTGACGGGCGAGGGCGGGAGCTCGGGTATCTCGAAAGTGCTCAGGGTGGAGTCATCCGCCTCATCAAAGGAGTTCTTGGCCGATCCTATGTAGGAGCTAGTGCGTCCAGAGGCCGTTTGGAAGGAGGAGGAGTGCGAGTTGGGCGTAAAGTTTCCCTCGGAGGCGGTGGCAAAGGACTCGTCCTCGGTGGAACGGGATTGCCAGTCCTGTATAGGAGAATAAATATTTAATATTTCAATTTATTAAATTTTAAGTAATTCTAAAAATCCTACCTCAATGCTGCCCAGTTTCTTGATGCCACTGCTGATCCCATTGCTGGCAGCTCCCTCCTGCTGCTGTACATCCCGGATGACTGCATCCAGGGACTCGGCCACCTCGGCAATGGCTCCCAGCTTGTGAGAGATGGCGGCGCAGGCCAGTTCGTTGCTTCCCGTGGGCACTACCTGGACGGTGGCTGGCAGGGAAGCCTCTACTGGAGTCTCGCTTCCAGCACTGCTGGTCCTTCCACTGTCATGCAGCAGGGGACTGGGACTGCAATCCAGAGGCAGTTCATCGGCCACGACACTGAAATCACCAGAGAGACGAGGATTATCAGGGGGTCCGGAGTCCAAGGAGGCAGTGCGCGAGTGCGAGGGCGTCTCATTGTCAGTGTAATCGCTGCAAGGATAGGTTTCGCTGTCGTTGCGTATGAGGGCCTTGATCTTGTCCAGACTTTGGAGGGGTTTCCCATTCTGTAATGATCCCATATCGACCTCCTCCTCTTCTTCGGGTTCGGTCTCTTCGAGAATTATATCCCTTTCAATGGAGGCCTTGGCTATTTTAGTTCTGACACTGGAAGTACTGGCACTCTCATCATCATCGTCATCGTCATAATCCTCGTGGTCTTCCTCCTCTTCACCTTGTGTGTCCTCGCTGCTTGTTTCGGGCAGCTTACTAGCCTGATTGATGGCATCCAGAAGCCGGCTCAGATCGCTGGCCGAGTCACTGAGGATCTCATCGGGATTCTGGGCCAAATCCTCCTCTTCGCTGGCCAAGGGAGCAGCTGCTGAGGCAATCCCAGTCAGAATATCACTCTCAGTTTCCGTTTCAGTTTCCGTTTCGCTTGGAAATTCCATTTGTGGAAGCTCTTCCTCCTTGGGTGGCTCATCAACCACTATGCTGGGTACTTCCATCCGGGGAGTCACCACTTCCTCCTGCTCCTCGCCGTCACCCTTTGATTTGGCAAACAAATTACGAAATCTGGCAAACATTTCGAACTTTTTTTTCGAGTTCGTTGGCGTCTCTGGGAGGGACAATTAGTTTGACGTAAGACCCTCTAACACGCTTTTGGCTAGTGGCCAGTTGAAGGGAGATGGATGTGTGTCTCTCTCTCAATGATAATTGTGGGATTCAATTATTTCACTTCACCCAGGGATTAGCACTCTTTTGGAGAGAAGGAACAATCAGAGAATTTCATGAAGACACTTCTATATTTAACACTCTTTTTCTATCACAATTCTCCCCACTTTGGCCCACTTGTCGCTGGCCGTCTCTTCTCCAGGAGATCTTTTCGGGAAATCACTCTATATGTAGTAAACTATATATAAGTGTTCCATTAATTTGACAACCTGACAGTTGTTGTCTTCGCCAGAGAACCGAAAACCGAGAACCGAACGCCGAACCGCACTGGACCACGCACTGAAATAGACTGCTTGGATTTGGACGCCGACTCTTAAGCGGATCGTCTGCTATATGCTTGTATATAGTTCTTTTATTTTATTTCAATATTTTTTCTGGTTGGTGGAACGTTTTTTCCGAGTGCGTCGTTGCCGGCTGACATTTGTTTTATTATGTCAAAAATTATTTTTGGTTGTCTTCTTTGCGGTTACTTGGGAAGTATTGAGCGGTTTGATGGGTTTTGAGATCTATATTTTATTGAGACATTTAGTGTGTGTTGTACACGTGTTTAGTACGTACTTAAAACAACTTGAAATTGTTGTAAAGTTAGCTTTTTATGCTTTAGTAGATTATATACAAATCATTTCTAGTTTTGAATTTATTTTTATAAAGGAAAATCCATTTAACATATTAATGTTTTTAGTCTTATCAATCTTCAGCTCATATTTTTTTAATTTAATAATTTTTTGTTCATATATTTCTTGGCTCTTTAAGAGTATCCACAGTTTGCCTTGGGCCTGCCCATGTTTTTAGTTCCCATTTATCATTTCGTTTAGTTTTATTTCTAGCAACTTGTTAGTTCGTTGCTCTTGGTTAATTTGCTGCCGCATCAACTCGTGGGATTTGAGTGAAAATCTTAGTTGATATGCACAACGTTTTCCTTGTTTTTCATGCGTTGAGCATAATGAATTAGCCGATAGACCAGGTTGAAGTCCAAGCACTCGCCACTGCAGGGGGATTATGCTATGGTTGGGATAATTGAAATGGACTTACCTCTTGCCAGTGAGTGCATCCAAGACGAAAGGCTCTTTGAGACGCTTCTTTAGCAGTCTGCCGAGTCTGACCATTCGGCCCACCTCCACCAGGAGCTGCTCTCTGGCCACCAGGTGACGCTGCAAGCGGGGCGGCATCTCGCCCAGAGGCGATAGTTCCGATTCGGTTTCTCCTTCGGCGTCGCTACTAATACCACTGCTACTCCGATTGTGCTGATGTCTCTGCTGCCGATGGAGTTGAGCGGCCAATTCTTGGGTGAGAAGTGGCCGGAGTTCCCTTAGCTGGCGATAATAGGCCTCCACGCTGCGATGGAAGACGGCCGAGACCCGCAGGCGGGTCATCTGTTCCTGGGCAATTGACTGGAGGCTATGCCAAGTGTGCTGCAGTTGTTCACCAATGGAAGTGTGATCGGAATGGGAGCGATCCAGCTTGCAGCAGAGTCGAAGGGTTTGGGAGGCCTCCAGCAGCTGACAGCCATAGTGATAGATACTCTGAAAGGTTACAAGAAATATAATTTACTTTAAAAATTAATCCCATTTTGAAATTCTCAGTGCATTTTCTGTTGAGACCTTGATTTTCCTACTGAAAATGGAAAAAGCTTTGAATTTTTATCGGTCACTCTGCCGTTAGCCAAAAACTGGCTCTCGAAAGGCTCTCTCTTCATCTCTCTTCTTGTATTGCCAAAAAAATAAGTAAAACTCACCCGTCCGGTTTCCTCGAACCCCTGCAGCTCGTCCTTCTGCAGCTGAATCTCATGGATGTTGCAGCCGACATGGGAGTGGCAACGCAGCAGCACTGCATAGAGCTCTCGCAGCCAGTCGCGCGCCCTCCTTGCGTCCTCCTCGTACGCATGGATGTGGGTCACCTGCTCCAAGGTGAGCCGCTGCAATGCCAACCGCTGCCCGCACAGCTGCCTCCTCCGGCGGCTGGCATCGATCTGCCGGCGCAGCTGGGCAATGTCCGGGCTGTAGTCCAGCTGGAGGTCACGGCCCAGCGCGTCTTTCACCGGCATCGCGAGCATGTCGCTTAGCTTTTCACCTTCGCGGACAAGTTCGCGTTCGACGTTGGCTGTGAACGAGGAGGTTTGATGTTGGTTTAGGTGTTGAGTGTCTGATGCTGGGTTCGATGTTTATAGTTTGAGTTGCTTCGAGTTGGAACTGATCTAGCATTTGGATTTACTATTTCCATTCAAATTTGAAAGCGTGACTTTTATGTAACAGATTTTCAATGAAGCCTGGTTAGCTCTAGTGGCTGCTTTTGGTAGACCTATTGTTAGACCTATTGTCACATTTTTTGTTAATTAAATTTTAATGGCAAGTTATGTTAATGCTCTGATTAGCATCATCAACTTGTATTTGCAAGCCAAAAATATGTTTAAATATCTAAAACATTATCTGGCTTAAGAATACTTTATTTATATTCTTAAAAAACTCACCCAACATTTGCTGATTCTTCTTGAGCTGCATTAGAAGCTGCTCTGCGTCAGGCCAATCCAGTGATCGACTATCCACCTCCACCACATTGTTACCCGTGACTAAAAGCTGCTCGAATTGCTCTAATAGTCTTTGAAATCTCAAGGCTGTCATCAGAACATTACGCCTTCGCTCTAATCTCTTGGCAAAGGATCGACACACAAACTGCATAAAGTCCCGCTGCGAGAGTAGATCCTGGCAAGTGATCTGATCTTTGGCAGAACCCTCCCGTTCCCCAGCGAATCGCTGGACCTTATAGAGCAACTCCGCATAGCAACCGTAGGTGTCGCGGCACTCCAGCTCCAGTTGATCGTGAGCGGAACGTAGAGCCTCGCATCCACGCACATCCTGGCCCACGCTCCGCTGGCGGCTTAACAGCTGCTCTGCCTGCTGCAGGATCCAGTTGGTGACAAAGGCCACACCCTCCTCTAGGGTCGCCAGCTCGCGTGCCTCCCTCAGAGATCGAAGCAGCTCGAGCCAGGCAGTGCGTATGGCCGTCTGTTTCTTCTCGATCTCGTTCAATCGTAGTTCGATGCGTGCCCGCTCGCAGACGAGATCTGGCGGCAAAAGGGGTTTCTGCGGGTTGGTCGGACAAGATGAAGAGGCGGTGCTGCTGGCCTGGAGCTGTGAGGGGGAGTCCGTTGGAGAGACAGGTGCGACCGCTTGTGGCGGCGATGAATGCGTCTCGTAGACCTCGTTGAAGCGGGCCAAGATCGCGTTACCTGCACAATGCGCCAGGCACCACGCACCACATGCAATAGAGTAAAAGGTGAAAAGAGGAAGAGGCGGGAAATGGGGAAGAGAAAAGTGTGCAGTGAGAAAAAATGAGGAACTTTTAGAATTTAAATTAATTTTAATTTATTTAAAATCCCTAAAATCAGGCTTCTGAAGAATTCCCCTGGATTCTATGCAAAATCCAGGAAATCTGGGCTTAAAATTGACTAAATAAATATTAATTTCAATTTTTTTTTAGACTTTTTGAGAAAAAATTTAACGAGAACTTTCAAACAGTAGAAACAGTAGTATAAGACACTATTATTAAATACATTTTCTAAATATAATTCGAACATAAATATCTTCTTATTTAGAGGTTTATTGATTCCCAAAAGACTCGATTTTTATTTAAAATTGTTAAATATTATAACTCATTCATTTTTGATTCCATAAAGGCATTTTTCTTGGTGTACCCTAGCGCTTTTACTGCGGGGGGATCTAGGTATCTCCGTCTATTGCCATTCACACAACCATAGAAAAGTGAAACCTCATTCCCGGCCTTAGGCTTTAAATCTGAATCTGCGTCTGGCTCTGTTTCTTGTGGCATGTGCCACCATTTCGTTGCGCATCAACGACTTTTGTGGCTTTAAGTGAAAGGTCACGTTTGTCGTTGTTTCTGTTGCCAAACCCACGCACTCGAAAGAGAATTCGACTGAATTTGAAGTGTGAACACAGATTTGAGCATGGTTTGTAGAGAAAAGAAAGATGATCTTAACCGCAAATGATTCTCAAAAACAAAATAAATAAAAAAAATAATTAAATTTAATGAAGCCACAAAAGTAATTCAACAGGATGACTCTCTCAAGTTCTTAAAAAACGGGTTCTGATTGTATTTTTAATTAAGGCTTCATTATTGTAAACATTTTGTAATGAGAACCCGTTTATTTTATATTTAAACCTTATGAGAGTTAAATAAACCTTTTTTTTTATTAATTTATTGATTAGTTTTATTGTTTTTGTATAAGAAACCTATAATCAATCAAGCTTATACAGCTTCAAAAGCCTTTCTTAACTCATAATTATTCCTAGAACAATGCCTTTTTGGGCTTTTTAATTTGCCTGATCAATAACTTATTGTCGCCTTTTTCCTATACAGTCTCTCGGAGACCTTCTATAGGCCTCAAAGCTCTCCCCATAGGCCATGTTCAATGCTGTTTCAGTGCCGTTAAAATCAACCCACAAGAAAAACGAGCGAAAAAAACGAGTTTGCCAAACGTGGTTCATTTCTAATTGAACAAAACACACAAAATTCAATGATTTACTTGTCACCTGTGTGTCTCTCTGTCCCACTACATAGCCCCCTCTCTGTCAGCTTGTCTCGTCAACTCGTTTCGAGGGCATTAACAAATTATGTTAATTGCTTGGGCGCAAAAAAAAAGAAACAAATACAAAAAGCGACTCTAAAAACAAAAGACTCGAGCCACAAACTCCACGCGACTCACCCATGTCAATGGCGGATTCTATGTCATTTTGGACGCGAGCATGCAGCTGGGCGCATTTCTTCAGCTCCACATCCGCTTCCGTAGGCCGCAGAGACTTGTGCTCCCGTAGCAGAGCCAGCAGTTTCTCCATTGCGGCCAGTGTCCGTACATGTGCCTTGGTGAACTCATCGATGGACTGCAAAAAGTATGCATACACCTTGAGAGTCAAAGAAACTGGGGCACGTTTTCTGCTTACCTTGCGCTGCTGCAGCCACAGATCGTAGTTGAACTGCAAGGTGCCGCCCAGCTCCTCGGGCAGGTTCTGCGGCTCTATGAACTTGGCCAGCCGCGCCTTTGAGAGCACCAGGGGCTGCGAGAGATAAATAATAAATTTAGAGATATTTATTGGTACTTTATAGTTTGTCAATGAGATTTTAAGTATAGTTACCTCTCCTTTAACCTGGGATTTGGCGCACGGCTCTACATGCTTCTCCCAGAAGCCCTCCGCCCTGACTAGATACAGATCCACATTAATGTCGCCCCCGAAGAGAGCGTATATCTGGCGCACCTGCTGCCTCGAGATCCGCGAGCTACTCTCCTGGGCATTGACCACCACACTCACTCCATTCTGCAAGACCGAAGCGCTGAAAGAGATAAATACAAAGATGGATAATCCGATATAGAGAGTGAGGGAAAAGCGACTTAAATGCTTCATTAGCTTGCCAGTTAAGATTTGGCTTTAATTAACCACTCTTTTCGGGGGGAACTCTGGTGACCCATTGCCAGTTGATTGATCACAATCAATATATCCATAATTCATGTGGCCTTTTCTCTACTTATTTTCTTTATTTGTCTGCCCGATGGCTACCTCGTAAAATTAAACAATTTGCTTGTTGCCAATAAAAAAACAAAACCAAAAATGGTTAAAATAACAAAGGCCTGGGCGTTGCTGTAAAGCCCATAGGCTGTGATGTTCCAACTTTAAGTAGGATGGTTGAGTGGAATATAATTTTCATAAATTAATTTAAAAGTGTTTTTAATGGGAAACATTTATGGCTGTTACTGAAAACTCACTTATTTAACATTTTCAAATCATCTCAACTTACTAAAATCTTCATATTTCCCATTTCGTTTCAGATTTCTGTTAAAGGGGTATGTGTGTCAATGTTTTCTTTTTATATTACTAAGCTTTCCAAGGTTGGTTTTCTTTTAAAAATTAGCTAGATTTTTATTTTATTTGTTAAAATATATTTAGGGTATCTTTAAAATCAACACTGCTTTATTATCAGCCATTCTCCGACATTCATTCGCTTTTAAATATTTTTAAAAGCCATTTACTTTTGCCTGAGAACCCTGACACTTTGCGTATAAATAACCAGATATTGTGAGGCCTATAACCCCCTTTTGAGACCCGTTTTTCAGACCTCGCCCATAGCCAGAGACCCATGTCTAATGAAAAGTAATGCTCTAAGAGACTACAGAAAAAATAAGCCTCTATCATCATCTGCGGGTTATTTGCATATTTCGGCCATATGCTAATTAGTCGGCGGCATTTCCACTGCCGGTTTCAAGCCATCTATACTATAACCCCCGATTCTCACCTGAGCGAACGCTTTAGATAGTCCAGAGTCACCTGCAGATAGCGTCGATTCCACAACTGCAGATCGTGGAACGCGTTGACAACGAAAATGATGCGCTTCTGGCGATCGAATCCACCGGATAAATAGGCACTCCGCGTCTGCAGAGCGTTCAGCACGTCCTCCTCCATTCTCGTTGCGGGATTTCTATGAGCGGTGGGATCGCGATGATATGCGGCTTCTTTAAATGCTAATTGAAGCTTTTGTCGCCGTACATTTTTCTGCTGAGACACGGGGCAAAAGAAAATGCTGGTTAGGATTTTCCTAGGCTTTTGTTTTGTTTTTTGTTTTGTTTGCTGGTGGAAATGCTTGAAAATTAATACAAGTCACAGTTATGCGAGTGGTTTTTTTTGTTGTGCCGCTGCTGCTGCGGCTGCTGCTGTTTTTCTTGCTGCACAATGCTGCACATTTCCAAATGCCGCCAGACTTTGTTGGGGAACACGTTTGACAAGTTGCAGCCTGAAACTTCAGTTTTGCCTTTACTTTACCCGGGTACACATTCCAAAAACTATATATTTTTAAGATTCTTAAAATATTTTAACTAAAATTTAAGATTCCTTTGATTTTATATATATTTTAAAGTTATCTAAACCCCTTCAAAGAATTAAGTTCCTGCTAAATGGTTTATTCATTAAGCTTTTTTCTATTTAAAAATATATATTTCTTCAAAAACAATCCTCTTAATGCTCAATTTGTTTAGAACAAAACCTAAAATCATACCCAAAACTCTTCAACTAATTGTTTCTATAAATATTCTTATTCATATTAATTTCTCTCTGTGCACAACCAGTCTCTCCACATGATTTTCACTATTTTCATGTTAGTTTAAGAGTTTTTTTGTTGGTTGTTTTTCCTTTTTTTTCTCATTTGTTTGCTCTCTACCTCCGTGGGGCTAATGGAAAAATTCCATTTTCGCGCATGAGTATTTTGACATAAATTGAAGTTTTAACTCTTTTCAGTAATTCGAACTTCATTTGTCGGCTGATAAGGGAAGCGGCGGCATACGCTTTCTTTGTAGTGTGCCATATAGTGCCATAGAAGCGGAAAAGCGGAAAGAGCGGCGAATGGGAGGGGAAAGGGGAGGCCTCGGGTAATTCTTTCACTTGTATGTGCCACAAGAAGTACGTGCAAAAAATCCTGTTTGCGCTTGGCAGTCAGTCTATCTTACAGTTATGCGTAAGTGGTCGATGCCTCTTGCCAGCCTCTCACTCTTGCTCATTCGATTGCTCCGACTTGCTCCGCTTTTTTTCTATACTCTTTCGAAAGGGGGTATTTTGTTTATTTAACTAAGCTTAGCTCAGGGGAGGTTGCAGTTAAAATTTGGAGACTAAAGATGCCTAATTAACAACAAGCTGTAGTAATATAAGATGACTATATTTACATTCTCATTGCAAATTTGATTAAAATAATAAAAACTGCTTCAAGATGAAATCAAAATTATATTCAAATGTGTTTGGGAACTTTTTTAATATTTTTCTATTTCTTTTTAAATTTTACTTAAATTAAATTTTACTTGATTTCTAAAGATATATTTTGAGGAATAACTAAAAGGGGGTATGTTGAGTAAGTGGTATTGAAGCTTTCTACTTTAAGAGTTAAAAAATATATTTTTAAGTCATATCTAATAATTCAAATAATTATTTGTCTGATATCTAGGGAGTTTGTTATATTTTTCACCTCGCAAAAAATGATATATTTTCATATCAGATTGAACATATTCATAACTATAAGCTAATCACTTGTCGCACTAGGATAAAACAAAATAAATGAAAATGAAAT
>JAEIII010000478.1:0-10131 GCA_018905755.1 Drosophila ohnishii | reverse complement strand
ATATTAAAAAAAAAACAGAAAAATATATATTTTGAACAGAAACTAGGTCCCTAAGCATCTTCTAAGCCACAAGTATATCCATTAACCTATAAAAACAGTGCTAAACCCTGTATAATTCCCAAACATTTATAGTATTTCGTCTTGAATATTTTTATCTGGGATTTGCCACCCCAAAATTCGCTGGAGAAAGTGGCACTGCATGAATCATTCCCCCCTCGATGCCGACTTTATCAACTTGACTGATCTCTGGCGGAGTCGGTGGAGTCCCCACAAATAACTGTTATTTACGGCTAACAACCGAGTTGAAAGATGCTGTGGAAAAACACACAAAAACAAAAACAAAAGCATCACAACTTTCCCCCCGCCCTGCTGCTCCTCTCCTGAAATACAAACCTCAAACTTTGCCAAACAAAACTTATTTGACCAACTTTGTGTTTGTGCATGCTGCAAGTGTGTGCGTAACGTGTGTACGTGAGTGTTTTTGGATGTTGCCATCATCATCGGCGTGTTGAGCATATTTATAATGAGCACGGGCGTTGGGTTTCAAGGGGGCACCCCTCCTCCAGGAGCGGCACAGAGGGGGGTACACGGGGAGCGGACCCGAATTCGGTGCGGGCCAACGGGTTCGCCTACAATGCACGTACGAATGGCCGAGTTTTATGTGCGATGTGCACTGAGCATAAATACGGGCGATTCTAATAATAATTTTAATTTAAAATTTAAAGGGTTTTAAAAATTTTTTAAAAATTTTAAAGGTAAGAAAGAGCTTTATATTAACAAACTAAAAGACTCCTCCACTAACTAACTAAGCATAACTACATTTAAATAATTTTACTATTTATTAAGAGTATAAAAAATACCAAAAGTAAAGATTATTTATCAGTGTAATTGACTTTTTAATCGAATATAAAAACATGATCCTAGATTATATGAAAATGTATAAAGAAATCACAAAACTAAGAGACTCCAAACTCCACTACATTTCGCTACATTTGTGATTCCCCTCGCTCATAGTATATATTATATTTAGGAAATTAAATTGATTGTAATCAAATTATAATTGTTCTACAATTTGTTCTCTCCGTGTAGGCGTGTCACTTACCGTACAGCCCTCCTCGTCCCATCGAAATTTACAATTGTCTAGGTTATTACATTTCAAATCCTTTGATATGCAGGTCGCGTCCTCGCAATCGTACTCGTCCTCGGTGCAGGCTGCCAAATGCGAAAAATACAGTTTAAGAGTTTGAGTTTGAGTTTGAGAAAGTTGTAAAAAAAAAAAAAAAAAAAAAATCAAACAAAAAAAACCTAGAGAGCAGCCAAAATGGCTAAAACGGCAATCAAAGCGCAAAATGCACAGTGGAATGGACAATTGACTTCTATTGAAATCGCTTCGCATAAAATTGATGGTGTCATTCCGTCGCCCTTCTCAGACGGACAATTCAATGGGTCCTTCATTGAGGTCTAAAAACGATTGAGTGTCGTTGGGGTAAAACTATAAATTTTGAAATGAGTTTTCAAGGATGTAATCGCAAGTTTGTAGAGGATTCTTCGATGCGATTTTAATTTTGAAAACAATTGATCAAGGGACTGGGGTCTGACTTTTATCTTGACATTACTCTGTATGCAATTAAATTGAGCTGCTGACTTTAAGTTCCCATCAATGGAGGACCTTAAATCGATAGACCATCCACCGTGCGCCAATCGAAAGGCGACGATGGGCGAAGCCACAAAGCAAATTCACGTAATCTCCGGCATAAATCGCTCAAGCAACAACAATAATTGCCGATGCTGGGGCAGTGGATGATGAAGGGGAGCTGAGGGGGGATCTCGAGGAGCTGCAGGAGGCTTGGTCCTGGAGAGTAAGCAGCAGTAACGGCAGCAGGAGCTGCTCCAAAAGTAAACAATGCTGGCCCGGGGACAAAGGACAATCGTTGAATGACAAAAGAGTGCTTAGCCTTTTGCCTCTGGCAACTGGCGGCAATCACGCAGGACCCCGTTCCTCCTGCTCATTTCTCAGAGTCAGAAAGACAGACAGACAGAGAGACAGACAGACAGACAGACAGACAGAGAGACAGAGAGACACCCAGATAGGATGGAGATAGTCTTGGTTTGGACTGGCAACTTGCCCCACACACTAGGCTGGCATTCGCATCCTCCGCCGGAATCTCCAGCTGTCAAATGGGCAACCGAAAAGGAGAGATTTGGGGCCAGCTTAGCACCGGATTGCCCCCCAGGATTTTCGGGCATGCCTTTGTACTTTTCACCCCGGCCATTTGTTGCCAATTCAAGGGCTTTGCCGCCGCCATCAAAGCGCTCTTGGAATCGAACTCCGGCTTGGACTTACCAGCTCCTCGGTCCCGGAACGCCGTGTACAGAATGCCGAATGTCGAGTTAATCGCAATTTGATCTGCGTAGAAGCGCAAATGCAGGATGTTTGACTCCGCCGTGATGCTCTCGCCCGCCGAACCGCAAAAGTTCTTTACCCTGTAAAAAGAAAGGGTATTGTAAGATAACATAAATAAATTGATAGAATTTTAAAAATAATTAAGAGCGGAAATTTCACAATTGGGATGCGTCAATCAATAATATTCCCATTGATAGGTTCTTAAAAAGTTGTACATGAAAATGGAAGTTAATTTCGATTAATACTCTCTTTTGTGGGCAGTTTTTACTAAGTTAAAACTAAGTAAATAAATTAAAATTAAAAAGAAATTAAAGGTAATTTTATAATTTGCAGAAAAGACCTATGTAACCTTTTGTTTTTGTAAAGGCAGTTTAAGGTAAACTGTTGGTATGTTATTAAGAGTAATATTAATAAATAAGAAGCACCCTTTAAAAAATGCTGTAACCTTTCAAGTAATTTCATCTCTAATTTAATAAAAAAATAAAATCATTCACTTAATAAAATCAAAAAAAAAAAAAAACATCCAGCAATTGATTATGATTCGATTCTTTACAACTTGCCGACGTTGCCACAGACAATTCGTTAAATATTTGGCCATCGATGGCACGCACTCAAACACACACACACACACAGAGAGAGAGACACACGCATAATCGATAATATCAATAATTTATAATATGGCTTAAATGATGACGTTCACTGAATACTGTATTTATGTTCATTTCGCCGGTTATTGTTTCAATGGCAGGCGCAGTTGCGACCCGTCGTGTGCGATAAATTGTTACGAAAAATGAATTTAAATGAAAGGCAACGGCGGCAAAGACAGCATCAAATCAGTGGCTTCCGAGGACCAAAAAGAGACAGGCTGCTAAAGGCCACAGAATTTTCCATTCTCCTTTTACATTTTCCGAAAAGCTGAAAACGCCAGTCAATCAATTTGAGTGTTGTCCCGAGCAGCAGCAGCAGCAGCAACAAGTGGATATGTATTGGCGCGTTAAAAGCGGATGTCAATGCGTGTCGAAGATGCCAGAGTCAATTGCTCCGTTGCTCAGTCGCTCAGTCCGTCATTGAGTCAGCCAGGAGATGGTAAAATACTTTCTGGCAACTGGGGACGAGGACCAAGGAGATTGGTTGTGCAAGTCAAAGGCGATGCCACTTCCGCTGGCGGTACAATTTACTTTTGGCCGGTAATAAATTGAAAATTTTGCCTTGGCCCAGGACCCATTCCCATTGCCATTACATTTTCAGCCAAAGGACGACGACGAGACCAGGGCTTTGATCTCTCGCCTTTTGGGCAATGCGGAAATTGGTTTGCGGCGGTTGCCTATACCGAGAGCACGAATATTGCGTATACGCCACCGAAGACTGCAATTTGTCAGCGCTGTAAAATTTTTGGGCGAAATGCGATTAAGCAGCGTATCGAAACCCACCTCAATGGCATCACCGTCTGCTCGGGGAAAATGTCCAGGAAATTCGTCTCGCAGTCGTTCGGCTTGCTCAGTTTGAAGTCCAGGAACTTGAGGAATATCTGCGGGGAAAATCAGAAAAATAAATAAAAAAATATAATATAAATTGCTTTTATCCTTAGTTGAATGTCTAATATAGCTCACCTTCCAGTTCTCCCTGACCTGAATCCGCCAGATGCAGTCCAATGCGATCTTGTTGCGAATGACCTGCTCCCGTATGTCCGCCGGCACGTCGGTGGAGTTGATGAACCCCTCGTAGCCATCCTTTTCGATGGTGCAGTTGAGATCGGTGCTCGGCGCCTCCCGATTCCTGTCCAGATACTCATAGACCGCACTGAAGCCCGTGTACTCGATGGTCTCGTCCGAGTGGAAGTGCAGCCACAGGTAGCGCTCCTTCGAGGTGATCTCCGGCGGGAAGTCGGTGCCGCAGAATTTACCAATCAGCGTGGAGAACCCATACTGGCCATCTCGGATCTGCAAGGATATGGGAGTTTTCTTTACTTTGGTCTTAAGTCGACAACCGGCAGTCGGCAGTCGGCAGTTTTTCCTTGGCCTAAACCGATTTGGCCGGGGCTGCGCATTCAAATCAGGCTTACAACGAGTTGCTGCACAGGCAGCCCAGAGACAACATTCAATTAAAAGTTGCCATTTTTTGGTGCAACAAGGAAAAGTCGCAAAGGAAACAAATCGAAAACTTTGCCAAGACCCGGGAAAGCCGAGCAACTAAGCAAGTTTTCCATTCGCTCCTCCTTGTTTTTTATGCAGCCTGCAACAAAGTTTGTGTTTTTTATGCCTTGACCCTTTTAGAAGTGGCTTATGGTCGAGATTTGGTTCACACAGAGAGAAAATTGGGCTATCGAAATTGGATTTTAATTGATGTTTTGTCAAAAAGGGAAATTGTATTGTATTGTTGATTTTATTTGATTTTCTATTTATAGATAACCATTTATTTTTGATAAAATTGAGCTAAACTGCTAGCTTTTCCCCTCTGTGTATCCGTGATTGTGTCTCAGTTACCAGTTGCGCGTTACTTACTTCGAGAAAATCAAATTTGCACTCCTCCTTGGCCTCGATATTGAACGAGTTGCGAAAGTCCAGGCGTATGATTTGTCCCTTTGGCGCTGTAATTAGATGCCGTGGCAGAAGAGAGAGAACAGGGACAAAAGCCAACACGTTAGTACACACAGCTATTTCATCTTCACAAGCCAGTAGTTACCACAGGTAGCCATGGCACCTGCCAATCCCGCCAGCTTACTTAAAGTCAAATGGCCCCGGGGCCGGGAAACTGATTAACAACAGCTCAGCTCGGCTTCAGAGGCAGAAGCCGGGACTGTGGCAGTGGCAGTGGCTGTGGCTGTGCGGATCTTCGGAAGACCGAAGAGCGGATGCACTAAATTTTACAAAAATATTTACCAAGTCTAGAGGAGTTCTTAATCATTAATTTTAGTTAATTACATTTATTTATGTATATATTTGGTTTATTATAACACCTTCTTAAGCACCTTCTATAACTGGCTGGCCAATAAAAATATTCAAATGTAGGCCTGGGATTCCTGCACACCTAGGACCCATATCCCTCTGGGCCAAAGGAAAACGTGAAAGTAAAAGGACAAGACCCAATCTCGCATTTATATACATACATATATGTATATGTATAGAGCAAATGAAAGCATCTGGGGACCCATTTAGTGGGCGCATAAAAAGAAGAAGAATGCATCAAGATGCTGGACACACACCCACACTCATTCATTCACTCATTCATTCACACACTCACATTGCGAGCCATACATATTCAAGCAACGAATCCTCGGCGTGAATCAATGGCAATGCCGGCTGGTTCTGGGCATTTGAAAATACGCTTTTTCCCCCCGGCCCCGGCCACCTTTGTGGGCAATGTGGCTTGGCAACACACCATCAATTGTCCAGACATTAACACCCACACTCACACACGCACACGCACACCCATAAAGGCAATGGACAAGTAATGAAAGTGGGAAGCAAGCGATTGGCCTTGAGAGAGGGTAACCACTACTTGGTCTAGTCTAGCTGGGAGTTAGGGTATATTAAAGTCCATAAGCCACGATTACTACTGGCCAAGTGAAGCTTCCTGTTTAGCTGCTAACTGGATAACTCCCCAGATCTATACAGAAACCTTGCATATACAAATAAGCTCGGGGTTCCAGCTCTCAGCTGCTTTCCGAACAACTTTGAACTCTCCGCCGTAACCGCAACACTTTTACGACTGCAATCCCTGGCGGAGCGAGAGGAGACCCACCCGGATCCGGCCATAAACCGAGCCTCATCTGGCTGCCTTTTTTGTTGGGGCCCCGCTTAGTCCAACATTAACATGGCCCTGATATGCAAATAAGCTAGTACGAACGACCCCTAATGCTGAACACAAACGGGATTGCTGGTGGCATGAGGATGAAGAGGGACGCAGGGACGCTGGGACGCAGGGACGATGCCTGGATCCTGGAAGCATCCACATATGCTGACATATTTGTGGATTCATATACTGGGAGACCGCTGATGCGTGCTTATGGAAAGTCAATCATTCGCTTTCAGGTTTTATCTGTCAGCTCTTGACTTTTGCAGTGACATTATTTTGTCTTAACTGACAAATGATTTGGCCTCCCACCGACTTTAGATAACATAAGCAGCATTCGAGTTGAGTTCAGAGTTGAGAATTTCTCCAGCATCCGAGCATCCGAGCATCCGAGCATCCCAGTTCCCGGAGGCAGTGAAGCGAGTGCTCAAATATGATGGCGCCCCGGCACAATCCCCAATAGAGAGAGGGATCGTATTATAGAGGCTGGGGAAATGGTAAATGGAGAAATGGAAAATGGAGGAGAGCTGGGCGAGAGTGGGTGGGAGAGTGGGTGCTAACGCTTTTAAATGGGCCACACAGAACGGCCCTGCCATGTGGAGAATCTGTGTGGAGCATCTTACGCATCAGCGCCATCTAATGCCTCCGGTTCACTGGTTCCCTTTCCCATTCTCACTCCCACTCCCCCTCAGTGACTGACTGACTGACTGACTGACATCTGGTAATGTCAACAGCCAACCAAGACTTGGCCAAAGACTTTGCAATTATTTGCAGTAGCGCTCGCTCGTCGCCGCCAAGTGCTTGCCATATAAACTTTTACGAGGCCTGCACTTCACTCCACTCACACTTGAAGAAAAAAATGCCTCAATTGTATCGAAGAGCATCTCAAATCTATAAACCATCTGCAGTTTATACATATACTGCGACTTGATTGATTAATAAAATAAATTCGTATTTGTATTTAGAAAAATCTCTTCATTAAACTCAACTTGTTTGTTTTCTGTGTGTCCACTCAGCAACAGGCTTCCCTAAGAGTACGTATTTGTCTTTATCTGTGGGGCTCAGTTACAGATACTACTGAATTATAGCAGACTGATGGCTAATTGCCTAGCCGGAGATAATCCGCAGGAACGAGTCAAGGGTCTGTCATGAATATAACCTGAAGCAAGAAGGGACTCGCAGGCCTCGACTATGGATTATGTCTGGCATGTCAAGTGTCCACATGTATTTCAATATGTTTCTCCTGTTACATATTAATCTACATCAATGAATGTGAAGAATAATGTGGCAATTACAAAACATAATGAAAAAAATTAATAAATAAAGTTGAAGTCTAAATATCGTCATCGTTCCTGCTAGCTTTACGCAGTTCTAGCTTAAGATTTTGGATTGCCATTAGCTCGCTTATTTTGGACATATTTTTCGCACTCCAAATAGTATATAGCCTCCTTGCGGGTTGTATAAAAACCGTTCTTCTCCCTCCCGCGAGGAGCAAATTGGAGCCTGGGGCCTTCACAACACTTAGGCCCAGATATTCTCGGGTATAATAGTTATACTCCATGTCCTTCAGTCTTAAGTTGGCCACCTGATCAGCTGGGTTCCTATTGTTCTCCATTATTTCTGTGGACTCGAAACGTTAGAGGGAACTTCCTCATAAAGGTAATTGGGTGCCCGACTCACACTGGATTCTTCTGCGTACTCTTTTTAAACTCCTCATTATCGCCTTTTTGTTGAATTTAATTTGATTACTTGACCTGCTTTGATTGGTTTTTTATTTAAATTTAACTTATTTACAGCAGGTTGCAATTTTATGCAATATACTTAATATTTATCCCCCAATTTAAGAATATTTATATAAAATTTGTAATATATAATTATGTATGTATATTTTAGATAAGTATCCATTGCCCAAGGCCGAAACTCACCTGTTATTACCCGCGTGCAGTTAATATTCTTCGGATAGAGGTTGGGATACTCGGGGCTGTACAGCTCGTTCTTGGTGGGATCCCCCTCGACGAAGAGCCGGCAGCGATCCACCTGGTCCTCCTCCGCCGCCTGCCGCTCGCTTCGGCCCGCTCTCGGCGGCCTGGAGATGGTCAGCGGTGGTGTATCCCGCCACCGCTCCTCAGGGCCTTCACCCTCGGCCACGTCCTCCTCGCGGAAGGGGCGGGTAAATGCCGGGGGCGTGTCCGCAGGAGTGAGCCAAGTCGTCGGAATTGCCAGCGATTCATCGGTTGGCTTGGAGCGATTGGCGATTACCTCACTGCCGGCCGACGCTGCAAGGAAATGAAAAGGAAATGGGAAATGCCTGAGTATAATGCAGTTCGAGTTTCTATTTCCATATAAAGGTAATGTCTGGTGTCTATGTACATATGTATGTGACGGTGGCATTACGTTTTATTATTATAATAAGAATCATGAGCATTCAAATTTATGCAGCGAAAGTGCGCTGTATTTTTCGGCATACTCTTTGAGTGGGTATTATAATTATAACAAACCTTTGGTTTATTTATCTTGGCAGTATTTTGTATACATTTTTTTGAATGCTGGAATCACAATTAACCAATTTAACTTTAATATAATATTTATTTTGAATTTTTTATTTCGCCAGAAAGGAAGTGTATACAATCTTCTGCTGCCTGGAATTAGCTTAGCTTCCTTTTCTCGTTATTATTTTTAATAATGCGCATAACTTTTTGTGAGAGGCAAAACTAGAAGCGAGAAAAAGAAAAAACAAGGGCAAAGTACTAAAAAGCATATATTTATAAAGTTTAATATGTGTGGGTATTAAGCTTTAAAAAAATATATATTTATGTTTAGACTTTTCCTGGATATATTTAAAATATAAAATTTGAAAAAAGTATTTGAGTTAGTTTTTATAAGGTTAATAATTCTGCATACTGAATTTAGGGTTTTTTAAATTCTATTTTTGGTTTCAATTTTAGAAAATTCTGAATTAGAATTTAAAGAAAAATGTATACATTTTATTTTCAAAAAGACATGACTAGATCTACTCGACTGTTAAAGCTAAACAAAAATATATATAGTTTTTAGGGTCTAAAATGACCCCTTCACTAAATTGCAAACCTTTAAATATTATAATAAAACCCAAATTCTTCTAAAAAATCTTTCTTTATTTACAGAGAAATTAATAAATTTAATTTTACTGGTTTTTGTTTTCTTAAAGCACCCATTTTTTATGTTAATCTCTTAATTATGCCTTTAAAGAGCACCCGCAAAACGTGGCATGCCAAAAAGTAGGCAATGCTTTTTTTAAAGCCTTAATTCGCTTCTTTCCACTTTCGCTCGCTTGCCCGCGCTCTCTCACTCCCTCTGGCTTTTTCTCCCTCTCTTTCTGCATGGCCCTGTGCCGTCTCTTTCTAGCTGAGGAGCAACTGTAACGGCAACTGCAACTGTAACTGAAACTGCACCCAAACAACAATCATTAAGCCCATGCAAAGTAGCCCAAAGCATCGCACAAAACACTCCTCCATGTATGTGTGTGTGTGTGTGTGCTTGAGTGTGTGCGAGCATCTGGATGTGCTTGGTGTGTGCACAGGGCATTGGCACAACATTCAACAAAAAGTCGGCTTAGAACCACAGCCGAACCTCAGATGCCCTCGATCCCGGAACTGTGGCTAGCTCCCCAGCAGCCTGCAATTAGATATATAAGTATTCAAGTATATAAACCCCCGATTTCTGACAGTCTCAAGTGCTTGAAAACCGCAACAGATTTGGCTTTCAGAAACTAATGCAAGCCGCACTATGTATCAGCAGTAAACTGATTTCAATTGGCCTTCACTTGACATGGAAATTAATTTGGTAATTGGCATGGTAATTTATGGTAATAATATCCAAGGTTGTGGTCAAATCGTAGGGTTTGTATTGAGTTTGGACTTAAATATCGCTGATCAATGAAGTTAATTTAGCGATTT
>JAEIII010000390.1:0-11094 GCA_018905755.1 Drosophila ohnishii | reverse complement strand
TTAATAATGATTTTTGGAATTTGAAAACTAAAAGAAACTATTTAATGATTTAAAATCTTTAGTAATCTTAAAGTCTTTATTTTTATTAATAATATTTTGTATAAAATAGCAATATTATTTATTAATAACTTATTTTTTTAGCACGTCATATTCTTGGTCGATTGTTGGGTTCAAAACCCATAATCCTTGCTACCATTCTATATGCAAATTCCTGCCAGCAAGTGTTGCACATCGCATTGAAGCTTGCCTCCCGCTGCTCCCACTGTTGTTGTTGCCTTTGCTGCTAATATGCAGAAACCCGTCTGGGCTAGGTCTCCCTCATTTTTAACCTCCTGCGTGGATCCCTTCGTCGCTTTTAACCCCTCTCCCTGGATCTCAGTCCCGCCGCGGCTCTTAACCCCCCACTGTCGCCAACTGAGTCTAAGTCGTGGTGTGGAGTGGCAGCCTCGCAGGTGCATTGCCCGTTTTTCCTTATTTTTCTAGTCTGATGTTCATCCCTGGACTCGCTGCATAGCATTGGAAATTAAATTAAGTTTAAGATTTAAAGTGCAGTTTGTGCAGATTGCCATTTGCCATGTTGCACAGCAGAAGATAATGAATTGTTATCAAATTGCTGATGGCACTCAAATTACTCGAGTTTGTTTAAGGAACTCAATTTCCTCGGTTTAAGTAAGGTTTTTTTAAACAGATAAATAACCAAAATTAATATCAAAGTAGGAAGCAGATAGATTGGGTGATAAATTAAACTAAATTTAACCTATCTCTTTTTAAGCGAATATAATTGCTGCTATCACAACACCACACAATTCCTGCCTGCAGTAAAACCATTAATTATAAATATGAAAACACTAAAGGCGAATATTTATTGCGGTCTTTGGACCCGCACTTGCACTTGCACACCGGACCAACTAAATCCCAGGCTTTCACTGAAATTACGTATACGCTCAGTATGGCAAATGGAAGCCCGGCTAATTTACAAGCATACGTACCGCCGCCATACCTTCTTTAAAGTGTGGCATATAAAAACTTTTAGTGCTGCTAACCCAACAAGGCACGAAGTGCATATTTCGTTCGAAAATCCTTGTAAGCCACAAAGACTTGAAAAATTTGTGCAGAGCCACAAATTTCATGGGAATAAAAATGCAACGCAATAAACAGAGGAAAAGCGAGCAGCGAAAAAGCAGAGACACTAGAGCCCGGGGGTGGGTGAGGGGCAAGGAAACAACATCAAAAGAGCACCGAAAAATTCTTGAAGTGAAAAGCTCTTAAAAATCAACGCCAACATCCAAAATCGACCGCCGCCACTCGCAATGGCGAGGGCGAGCAGAGTTGCGGCAGAGCATCGATTCGCCATTGCGTACTAGTTTCCAATTAAAAGTTTACTAATTATTTCTAAACTTTTGTGCAGTGTGCGATCAATGAGCAGAGAGCATGCCATGCCATGCCATGCCAGGCCGGAGCCACCACCACCGACCAACTTCTCATGAAAACTCAGCCACAAAAATTGGTTACGATTGCGAAAATGTGGGCATCCACTTGTTCCCAGTCTTTCGGCGTATATGCATCCCGGACAAAATGCAGATAGCTGCCGATGTGCGGTGGCTGTTGCTGTTGTTTTCCTAACACAACACTGTCCGGGCACTGGAAAAAAATAAAAACCTAAAATCAATTTAAAAGAAAGCTTTCCAAAAACCATAACTTATTTGTATACGTTTAAGGAATACATCAAAAAACTATAAAAGATCACAACATGATCACCTATATGGCTCGATTTTCCCCAGTGTAACAAAGCAGCGACTGGAATTTTCGTTAATTCCTTCATGCGCAAGGACATGCCTGTGTTTGTGTCCTGCTGCCAGGAGTTCCGACTCAATCAGACAAGCAAACGATTCGGGCTGCCGGAGAATGCCGTCGTGTTTTCGAATTAACAGCCATTTGCAAGAGCAAATCCAATAGCTCTCATGTTGATGGTGTTCCCATTTCAGATCGGAGATCATTAACCGTCCCAATCAATTACTAAAATGTTCTGTAACTCAACACCAAATATGCCATTCCACACAGCCATTTTGTAATAAGAATAGTTGACTTTCCCGGACACATTGCAGCGCACCGAGGGCGACAATGGTGACTTTGGGTAAATATAGACGACAATCGAAATTGTGGCGGCAACCCATGTTTGTTATTGCTGCGTTCAGGGGGAGAGTATATATGCATTTGTCGCTGATTTGTTGGCGTCATTATGTCCCCTCTATGGAGACATACACATACATATAGCCCCGAGGGGGACGCACTTAACGTTTTCAATTTGCAGACCGTGGCACTGCATACGCGCCGCATACGTAATGTAAGGTAAATATTGTCAGCAGCAGCGCTAAATGGATAACGGCGGGGTGAAGGGAAATGGCGGTCGTTTCATTCTTATGCTAACCAAAATTAATATCACTTGTTTTTCACATTTGTTTATTTGGCGACCGCTTAATTATTTTGTTACCCGCTCTTAAAATACAACACCGGCTTGGCACTGCGGGGCTTTTGCACATGCAACAATATGAATGGATGTCAAAGGTAAAATATTCCGGCAAATTGCATAATTTTAATCAATACATGTTATGTAAATCAAGCATTTTAATTGTGATTAATTTAAAATAAAGTCACACAAAAAGGCGACATTTTTAATACTCTGCCGGGTGACTTGTAAATTATTCAACATTAAAACTGTACACCATAGAAAGGGTACACCCTCATAAGCTTTGCTAAATTGTTGCACAATCAATTTTCACCTGAATATTGGTACATTTTACTGACAACTAAATGGAGAAAAATAGAAATGCAAAATATTTGCAACTCAAATTGCTGAAATTGCATAAATGAAAAATGTAACATAAAATAATTTGACCATTTTCTGCCTAAACAAAAAATACGAATGTGTGTTTATTCGAATGTTGATTGCTTAATTGTGCAAATTATTGCCAGCATAATTTATTTGGCAAATACGTAAAGGTGATAAATATAAATATGAAAGCAATTATTTCACAGAAATGTCGCAAATGCCAATGGAAATGTTTAACTTAAGCCCTCAGTGGTGAGAAGAATTAACATATGTAACTAAATATATAAAGTTAAACGATTAGTTTAAGTGTAAAAATTATATTAAAATTCCCCTTCAAGTTTTAAAGTAATAAGAAAACCTGTTTACTCAACATATCTGCCGGTTAGAGCCAACGCCCTGAACGATATGGAAACAACACGTACGAAATGCACAAATAAATCCATTTTTATGATTTGCAATGCAAAATGATTCTTTTTTTCCGCCCCCCGCCCCTTGTCTTTTCAATCCGTTTTGGCCCTGTGCTTTTGTCTTTACGACTTCGCACATACACATGTTCCTCTTAACTTATTTCTTACACTCTTCCTATATTGTTGCTGCTGTATTGTTACAATGTTGCTGTCACTCTCGTGGTTTTGTTTCGGCTTAGACATTTTTACACTCGCCTACAGAGATACATATGTTACATACGTAAGTCCCGGCAAACTGCACAGCACGTGATCGCCAAGATAATACGGATACACACGAGGATACATATGTCTATATAGCCGGGTATGCGGAACGTCCTACCACTCCTTTCGGCATAAAAATCATATACACACGTTTCTGGCTGTGGCATTTTATTGGCAGCGTTTTTATTTGCAACGCGTGAGACGCACAACAAAATGCTTTGTTTTCCCGTTTGTTTTCTTTTCATTTTTTTATTTAGTGTCGTATAAAAATAAAGCGAGGGAGGAAAGATTGATTACATTAAGCAGTGCAGTTTTAGTAATTTTCTTGGACGTGACTTTAAAGCGGAATTTATTAGCTCAGCTAAGAATATATATAAGTAAAAGGATTTAAACAAATTTAAAAGATTTAATTGTTAAATATATAACGTTATTTAACCAACTTTTATACGTTTTAATATTCTTTAAAATATGATTCAATATTTTTCGAAATTCTCCTTTAAATTTAAAAGGTAAAACCCATCACCTAATGATTTAACATCAAGCTAAAACTAGTCCCCTTTGGCAATATCAAATATTAAATAGATTTTACCCAATTAGCCAGCTCTAACAAAATGCAAAAGCTTTTTCTTTTCTTTTTCCAAATGCACACGGAAATTCTGTGCCACATTTCCCGCTGATTCGTGTATAGAAAGCCGCCAAACCAGTGAATAATTTTTGCTATTCATAAACGTTGGCGGGGTTGCGGCTGGGGTGCTTATGCGAATTTTATTTGGCCATAAAACGGAGGGAAACAAGTGGGTAATAAATGTGAAATGTCAATTGGCTTGCCGGCGAAAATATCGCAAAAATTTAATAAATAAATAACGAGGCAAATGTGAAAGCCCCCGCCTTTCCTCCTTCCTCCGGACTCAACAAAAGTGCACATGTGCGCTGTGCGGCACGGGAGCCTCGATTTATTTCAATCGGAGTGCAAAAATTGCGCATACGCCCCGTCAGACAGAGCGCTGAGCAGCGCTGAGGACTGACAGATAAAATCATTAAAGTAAGAGAGCCAAGTCGACGCTAAAACATATATCGACATGCTGCTTGACAGTTTGACTATTTGACTTAAGTACGCCCGGATGCCGGCAGACAGAGACGGGTTTTCTCCGCCCCCCCGATGCTCCACTGAGATCTGGAGCAGGATTCTTTTTTATTCCCCAGCTGCTGCAAATGCGGGGTCCGAGGATGCTGATGGTGATGCTGAATAAACTTGTAGACGATGAAAATCGCAAACATGCAGTTTTTACCCTCGAAACCCCAACAGCCGCCCCATACCTCGGGGATATGGCAAAAGTTTCGCATCTCGATGTGTGTGAGCAAATAAAATTTGTTTAGTGCCGAGGCGCAAACTGCAGTCGTGTTGACGTGTTGCATTGTCGCTTGTTTACCCAGCCAGAACGGTATAGCCAAAGGATATGGGAGTTTAGGGCCCGTATAAATAGAGGAAATCCCTTGAGCAGGTTTAGTGTTGAAGCTGAATTTTCACTAAATTTAAATGAAAGTAAATTTTACATCAAAAAAGGTAAATGAGCACTTCTTTTGTGCCGCAAATTAAGCTAAGCTCTTCCCGGTTTTTGACCAACTTTCACTTGACTGACTTTGGAGAAAGCAAACGATTCCATTATCTTCTACACTGGCTGCCTGTGGAGCTTGATTAATTGCCGCTTGTTAACGCCCCGGCTGGACGCTCAAGGGTTAACCCGACGCCATCAGCGTCCGTCCGTCAAGGATTCGCTTTAATTTCACAGTTTACTTGCCACAATCCCGCCGCTGCCACTTGCTCCAGTCAGGGCCAGGGCAGTGCTGGAATTGAAATGCATTTTTAATTAATTGAGAGAAAACAGAAATACTGCAGGGAATCAGCATGATGAAACGGTTGACCTTTCGAAGGCTGAAGCCTGCTTTCACAACTTGGCAAGGTTAACCACTGTTTTTAAAAAGTTATGACAGCCAATTGAGATTTTACTGGATTTGTTTGGACTTAACTTCAACGTTTGCCGAAGGTTGAAATGGCTTAAATAATTAAAGGCTTGCCTTGAATATTTATTTTTACCTTAATTGGATTAACATATTCTCATATTCTCTGTTATTCAATAGTCTCTTTCTCCAAGTTCACTCAATATTATTTAACACACTGTTCGCTGTAGTTGCAGCTATCAAAAAGTATTTAAAACTGATGACATTTTTAGCCAGATACTTTCACACATTGTTGGGCAAACAAAGACGTGCTTAAGGCCACTATGAGACTACAGATATGTATCTGAGAGCTGAAGTGGCTTCCAAATGAGCCGAGGAGTGAGCTCAAAGTTCTATTTCGTGCATTTTATTTTGCACTTTGAACTGGCACAAAGTTGACAAGCTTTTTGTTGCGAAGCGAAATGAAAATGAAACTGAAAGCAGCCAGCAGAAGCCGAATGAAAATTGGACCCAAAATTTGTGGACATTTACGATGATTTTGTTGTTGTAATATTTTTTCTTTCGGGGAGGACAGAGTGAGGTGAGCAATTTGAGGGGAAAACTTTTTGAACTGCGCCCAAGTACTTCAATTTAAACTTTTTAGCCAGTCCCCACAAGTTAATTTTTTGTTCTCCTTTTCGGGCCGCCTTCATTTGGCTTCAAGGACGCCAGAGATTTGCCAAGAAAGCGGGAATCGGTAGGGCTTTTGGATTAAGGACATTAGAAAAGGGTTGCAGCTGAAACTAAATGAATTGCTAATTAAGTTGGTCAAAACGAGGCTAAGCCAAGCTAAGCCTGGCAAATTGTTATAAATCCCAGAAGCATTATAAAGCCCAGTTGCAGGCCAAATTTTTTTTGTATTTTTTCTCATGGTCAGCGACGCGTGTCGAACTTCATTTTGATATGGGTCCAGGTCACTGACATATCAATTTGACCACAAAAGCCTTCAGACAAAGGCCGTACCCAAGTTGGCCACAGAATTCAATTTGCCCACAATGAGACGAACATGAAAAATACTCAAAAATTTCTCTCTTGTCAGTAGTTTTGCGGAATGCTGGCAAACTTTTATTTGCCGACGAGTTCAAAAGGTGCGTGTCGTCTAGTGTGAAATTCAGAGTGCAAAAGACGAAAGCCAAATGGCACGGGGAATGGCCATTTCAATTTCTCGATATGGAAAATTCCGAGAGAAAATCGAACGAAATCCATTTCAAGCTGATAAAATATGTTTCAAGTATTTGCTGATGAAAAAGTTGGCTGCCGAGAAGTTGAGCAATAAATATGGAGAATAAATGTTTGAATTTGCACTCAGAGAAAATAATTAAACTAAGTTTGTAATTAAATTAATGTCTGGTTTTTATTGTACAATACAATAAATATTCTTATCAAAATTTAAATACTCAAAAAAAATGATTATAATACAAATTTAAGCCTAGAAATAATATAAAATTTACAAGTCAAAGTTTATTATTTTGATTTTTTCTTAAAGTGTTTGGCTCTTAGCAGGACATTCATTTCGGTCTGTTAGTGAAATATTTTTGCAGTTCCGAGCTTAAATTAGCATTCTGTTCAGTGAACCATAAGCACTTAAATCATCCCGAATGCGATTCGCAAATGATGTGCTCTTTTTGGAGTGTGACCACCGAGTGTCCAATGGAAATGACAGCACTCTCATGTCAATAGCACAGTCACAAGCAGCTCGCAAAATCCTGGAAAATGCTGGAAAACCTCATCTGCCTTGCAGGACTAATTGGTTGATGATTATGCAGTGCCTTTGTCCACACGATGCGCTTTTCAAATTCTCACCCATCCTGTCGGTTGTCGGGCGGAGTTCTTGTTGTGGTGGCGCAATGATATGATGTGTCAATCAATCATGTTCATCTGATTGATCTCGGTGGGCAGCAGTCGTGTAGTTTGTCAAATAGAGAAAGTTGAGCACGGACATAGAGAAGTTTGGTGCCAAGTCCCATGTCCGAGTGCCGAGTTGAACGAAATTTTAATGAGAAAATTTCGGAACTTAAATCAAAAGCACATCCAAGTCGATGACCCTAATTGGAAGTGAACACGATATGCTCCATCATGATGGCTCACTTCATCCTTAACGCACATTGTCTCGGATCCACTCGAGGCCAAACACATGTCGGCAATCGATGATAAATGATTACTTATAATGCCGTTAACGCATATAGCCCAGATCCTCAGGCTGGAGGAAAACAAGCAAATCAACTGGCCATAAAAGCTCCAGGAATTTATGTCTATATCGATGACGTCGTCGTCGGAGGCATAAAAATTCCACTCAGCCCTCGCCCGTTTTTCTCCCATTTGCATTATATTATTTGTTATTGATTTTATGATGGCCTATCCTCTTTGTGCTCTTTTTACGCGGCTTCCCTTTAAATCCAAAGGCAATTTAACTGCCAGCCATGTTAATTTTTTGGCCATAAACGGCGCTTAATTGGCCAAATTATGTGTGCAAGCAAAGTATGGGGAAGACCAAAAAGTAAGCCACAAAAAGTAAAGCGAGTTGGAAAAAACTGAACGGAAATACAACACTTTTTCTACATAAAAATATACTATTAAAACCAGAACACCCTTTAGAATGGCTTCATCGTTTGTTAAAGATGATAACACTGTTAGGTATTTAGCGGGAAATATTAATTTTTTCCATGAAACATTTTTTTATATTTATGCCATAAAATAAATCCTTTTTGTATCAGGCCTTAAAAAATAGAAAAATAGGGATATATAAGCAAACACTTTAACTTGAACAATTTATAAATAAATAAATAAAATAAATTCTACTCAGATTCCGCAAAAAAAAAATATTATACCTATCAAAGCAAGTTTTTGTTAATGATTATAGCAGATGATATATATTTGCACTGAAAATTCCATGAAAAAATATTAAAGTATACATATTTTCCCCTTTTGATAGAATATTTTCCTAGGAATTTCACAACATTTTCAAAGGACCCTTCCCAGGACAAGAAAAACTCCGCTAAAAACGGAGGGCACACAAAGCTGCTGCCAATTGCAGTTGGCTTGTGGCTGGAAAACGGCGGCTATGTGGTGGCTTGACGTTTAATTTAAAATGAAATACATCAGGCTGGCCAATTATTTGAGCAATTTTGTAAATTAGTGGCCCAAGTCATTTGGGCAAGCCCCAAAAAGGGGGCCGGCAATTACCACAGGCAGTGTGCCACTCCTTTCTCTCCGTGTGGCGGCGATGCAAATAATTGTAGCACACTTTCCCGCAGCTGCTGCTGCTAATTACCGCACAAGAGAGACAATTGGATCTAGAGAGAGCGAAAGTCTGAGCCCCGAATGCACAAATGCACAAGGTTAACACAGCTTGACTTTTGTCAGCGCCGTCTCAAGTGTGTCGCCAGCCGACAATATCGCACGCACATAGCCTCGCATAGTCACTGGGGCGCGCTGTGGGCCAAGTTAAAACGCATTTGTGCCGAAAACAATGGCGCCCAGCCAGCGAAGGGTGAAATCTGAATGGGATTTAGACAACAAAAAATAACAAGAACAGTCAAAGCGGGCCACACAATGAAATTTTAATTAAGTCTGAGCTGGAGCTCGCTTTGTGCTGATGCAGCCGAATGAAAATGCCACTGATTATGTTTGTACACCGGCTACCTCTTGTTTTCCTTTGACTTGAATGGGATATACGGGTCTGGGATAGTTGTGAAAATATATGAAGTCAAGGCTAAAACTAAGTATGTGGGCCAAGGAACTATCCTTCCATCTTAATTATATTTCAGAGAAAGGATAGATCAAAACCTAATTATACTATTTCTTATATTTCTTTGCTAGACTTGTTATACTTTTTATAAAATAAGATGTATGTATATTACTTTATTTAGAAGATAGTAAATAATTTTTAGATATTTGAATCTAAGTAACATAAATCCATTGAATTTTCTGGCTAGACATGAATCTGTTTTCTTTTTGACTTTAATTTTTCTTTACCAAATTTATTCACATTCATTGATCGAGATGAAAATATATGTATAGTAAATATTCGTATTCTGTACAAATAAATCTTCTCATTTTGTATTTTAATTTAAAAACATCTCCAGGGTATTACCTATTCCACACATTTAGAACCTTATCCTGCTTGAATGACTCTTAAACTGCTGAAATGCTGGTATACACATATATTTGTTTGCCATTTTTCTGCATGTGCAGCATGCATTTACTTTTCTACTTTTACTTTTATCCCCAACTCTTGGCCCTCTGTCTCTTTCACTCTATTTTCCTAAACACCCGCTTCCCCTCTCTATCTCACCCCGTATTCCTTTGTTGCTTTTGTATGCGTCTGAATGGCTACACAAATACAAAACGTCTGCGCATTGTATCTTGTTTAGTATGAAACATAAATGCATTTGTGTAATTACACAACATACATAACTGTATCTGGCGAGCCTTGTTTTAGGTTGTCTGCTGGTCTGAAAACTGAGGGGGAAGAGCAGAAGAGCAGAAGAGTGGAAGAGCGAGCGAGTTGCCGGCTCCTCACTAATTGAAGTAAATGTGCTAAAGGCTTGCCCAAGTTATTCGCAATGGGAGTGTTCTTTGGCTAATGATTGTTAATGGATTCATTAGGAATCTGTAATTTTTTCTTTAACTAACTGGGCTGGTTTCAAGTTGAACAGATTTAGGGAAGTTGCTTTAATGTGGCAGTAAAGAAATTTCAGGAAAAATATTATTAAAAGTGTAAAAGGTTGGGTAGTGTTTATTATACATTTTGTTATTAAAGCTCAAGTCTCTTAATATGAATTTTAAACATTTCTAAAGCATGAATAACATTTATTTTATTTAATTTTTTGTATGTCCGACAGGAATTAATTTCTAAAATATATTTGTATCTGTTTTAGGTACTTATATAAAAACAATAATAATAATAATAAAATTATAAAAATTTTTAATATAAATGATATAATATACTTTCATTATTGCACTTGTATTTCTTCACCGTAAAAGTATATACAATTTTTAAAATGTACCCTCCACACTCATTAAAGTTAATCCGCTTGGCTCATAATAACCCAATCAACTCGGTAATAACTAATTGCAACAATTGCTCTCGTAATCGAATAGTTAATTATGCCCAGCATGCAACAGGCCAAGTCAAGCTCTGCGGTCTCCGCTCTCATTTAGTTTTCATTACGAATTTTGGCGTGGCACGTGATGGGCATAGATAAATGAAGACAAATAACTCTTTCGCTCACATCCACCCAAACCAAAATCCAAAACCCAAGCAGGACCCAACCAAACCCCACAATTTGTATGCACATTCTGACCACAGTGTGTAATACAATGGAAAAATTACTTGCTTACCTCTGGATCGCTGCGACCTGCTGCCAGCTCCCTATTTAATTAAGCACTTAATTATTTAATGCGCTGATTGTGCAATATTTCAAAGGACCCCACCCTGTACTTAGGATTGCTTAGCTCAGCTTAGCCAGGGTCCTTTGAGAATGACCAGTAGAGTGGACCTGAGAGCAATGCAATTTTGGAAATTAAACCTTTTGAATATTGATCTAGTTGGGGTTATGGAAAAATGTATAAAAATTTACTTGTAAATAATTTTAA
>JAEIII010000366.1:0-11111 GCA_018905755.1 Drosophila ohnishii | reverse complement strand
TTACAAATTTTATAAATACCATAAACCAAAATATTAAAAATATATTAAACCCTGTTGGGGTCATATTTTTCTTCCTTTCAATTTCCTTTATGCTGCCAAGTGAGATTTCCCAAAAACCTCTTCCTTGTTTGACCATATCTCTGGACACACACAGAAAAATCGATAAAGCCTTCGCGAATATGGCGAGTACTGGGTAAACGTGGTATATCCTTGGTCAACATGATGGCCACCGGGTCCGTGTTGTTGGACGGAAGGCTTTTGTTGGATGAAGCTAAATGCCGAGCCCCAGCCGTCATGTGTCCTTTGTTATTTATGATTAAAAGCGCAAGGACTTGCCGGTGAGCCCCCCCGCCGCATATTTACATGCGACTTTTATACGCTGTTGCTGTTGTTTCTGCCCCTCCTCCCTCCTCCCGCCCCCGCGGCCTGATTGTGTATGCTAAACATAACGCTGCATGTGTCCATACATGTCCATCACTTAATCACGCCACCACACACACACACACACACACAGGATAACCTTTGGCCCCTCAGACTCCTTGCTTGGATACCACAGGATAAGCTGACCGACCAGTTGGAGATGAGAAAGGGAAGTTCCGGCCATCAAGGAGTTTTCTAGCAACAAGGCTTTGATTTTTATAGGGTAAATTTATTTTAATTTTTAATTTAATATTTTATATCCTTAAAAGAATATTCCCTCAAGGATATTTATTTGATTTAGCAGCTAGTTTTTTTCTTTTATTAATTTACTCCTTAACTATATTTTTTTCTTCTTTTAAAATATTTAAAAAAAAGCACAAAAACTTCGGTTAGGATCCACACACTAACATATCCCTTGTCTGTCACTCCTTTTTTTTTGTGTTTTTTTTTGCATATCCTTCTCTTATTTTTGCATCTCCACCGTCAGGCGGGCTTTCAGAAAATCTTTGGGATCTTAACTTAACCCGGGACTGTCAGCCAACGTTGAGTCCTTTCGCACCCGCTCACTGAATAATATGCAAATGGGTTAATTTTTATTTATTTTCCTTGGGCATTCCCTCTCCTTTTTTTTGCTCCTTTTCATGCATTCCAAGCGGCGGATGATTCACTTTATACTATAACGTGTAGGGTCGTCCGCATCAACAGAATTTATGATGCAATCGCCTTACGCATTCCGGTTTCTGTTTTTTTTTTGAGTTGTTGGGCGAGTGGAACTGGAACAGGACTTGGCAGGTATCCTGCCGCGTATCCTTGGCTTCAAGATTTCCCATTATTATGATCTCTCGCTTCGGCTCCTTTGGTCTTTGTGCGTTTTATATCAGGGGGTATGGAGGGTTTATAGGGGGTATATAAGACATTGAGTTGTATTTATTTTCAATAAAATAAAATAAAAAATATACTAATATTTAAAAAATTTATTGCATGTTTATAGTTTACATTTTAAAGATAACTTTTATATATTTCTTAATTCTTTCTCAAACTCTTAGCTACCAGGTATCCATAAGGAACAGGAGGAGGCTTACAAAATTCGTAAAATAATTTATAATTATTATTTGTTTTTGCAAAACTTAAGTCAAAACTTATAAAACCTTGACCTTATAAATTAAATATTTATTTAAAAAATGTATTGCATTTTTATAGTTTACATTTTAAAGAGAACTTTTATATATTTCTAAATTCTTTCTCAAACTCTTAGCTGCCAGGTATCCCTAAGGCTTAGACCTACAACCAGAGGGTTCCTTTTTCCTGCTTCTACTTTTTTTTTTTGCTGGAACAGCAGCAGTTGCCAGGCGGCATCTGGGTTGTCCTGCATGTCCTTCCGCCATTAAGGGTGGTTGTTCCGCCACAGGCGGTTAGTTAGGCTTTGTTCCCTGCCCGCCGAATGGACAAAGCATTTTATTTGAGCTTTTTATTTTGCTCAATTCCCTTTTTTTTTATATGCGCCGCATTCCCAACTCCTTTTTGCCAGTGTCTTTGTGTGTATGTGTGGCCTTTGTCCTTTGTTTGCAAAATGTGTGTCAGTGCGTCAGTCGGTTGCCAGGCACTTGGTTCGACTATTTCCGGTTTCAATATGCGCACTGCCTTGTGCCTTTGCCATTGTCCTTGCCGAGTGGTGGTACAGTTGGTACAAGTTCTGCCGCGACCCTCTTCCTTCCACCGATCCTGAGGCCCGCTTCCAGTTCCATTTCCATTCCCATTTCCACTTCCATTTCCAGTTTTATTATCCCTTTCATTGGCACAAATTAGAAGTGGCCCTGCCTTTGGCTACATGTTATTAACTTTTGCTATGCCTTGTCGACTTGTCGACAAAAAGGTGTCAGCAATGTGGGGTCCTGATTTACGACCACAATGTTATATATATATATAGTTCCAGCATAAATGAATACATTGACCAAGGATCGGTCCTGGGGCTTCGTCAAATTGACAGCTGTTGAACAGAGTTCTCCTGGCAAATTCCAGAGCCTAATGAGCTGGAAAACTGCTTTGACTACGACGACGACACCTATGAATAAAAGGCAACACTTTCAGGATAACAAATAGCTGAGAGAAACAAAAGGATATATTCTATTTTTCAGGAAACCAGTTGGTTTTATGGAACCTGAGATGTTTCTGGAATTTTGACAAAGCGATTCGCTACGAAATATTATACGCCTGCCTTTTAAATTTAAAATCTAAAAAGGATGTCTTATTTTTGTTATGAGGTTTAAGGAAATTTAAGGCCTAAACTCTTCTAAAAAAAATTCTTATAAATTCGTAATCATTCGAACTTAGAGAAATTCATTTTGCACCCAAATCGGTAAAGTTTCCAATCTTTAAAGCCAAATTGACCGATGATAATGCCAGCTTTCTTTGCCTCAATTCAAGCAGATCGACATCGGTGAAAGAGACTGAGCAAAAATCAAGAATCAGTTGGAAAATCAGTCAACTAGACAAGATCACTTAATCAGCTTTGAGAGTCCAAAGGAGATTGCTGGAAATTGTGCAGAGTTGGGGCTTTGAAAGTGGAGCACATCGATCCAACGATTCGATCTTTTTCGAACAGCGATTTCATGCACGACAGCCTCGGCTCAGATCGGAGTGCGATGAAAAGAAATCATTGAGCTGCACACTCTGGACAGAAGACCATAGGAGACTGCTCCACTGTCCCCCTGATCCCTCTGATCCCTCTGATCCCTCGTGGGGCAATTGCCAGCATGCCATCAATTAAAGTAATTTAAAGGAATCAGCCGGCAGCAGCAACATTGTAGATAATGCTCAAGAACCAATGTCCGTAACTAGATCCATAAGCTGGAAATCAATCAGGCGGAAAGTCAGACGGTTTGAGGGAACAACAGCAAAATAACACAGAGAGCGGCAGAAGCCTATTAGAAGACAAGCGATGGCCCAAGGCGAAAACAACAGGCAACACAACAGCAGCAGCAGCAGCAGCAGCAGCAACAACAGCACTAACATATAGCGGCGAATCTTAAAATTGGATGAACTAGAAAGAGGAAAAAAAATACAAAAAACAGTAGCCACGAAATCGATTCAAGAGCTAAAGACTTGACGATTGGAAGAGCTCCAGTTGGGGCTCGATATCGAAGACGGGTGACGAAGATGTGGCTGGATGATGATGAGGTTGATGGGGCGATGACGAGGCACAGTGGGTGAAGGAAATAAAAGGAAGAGATTACAAAAATATGTAATATAAATATATACAATAAGAGGATAAGAAATATTATTTGTACAAAATGTATTTTGATTTTTCTATATTGGATTTATATTAAAGCATGTATTTTACATTTCCAATATATTCTTCAGATTTTTAATAGTATTTTTTTACATTATTAATTAGTATTCTCTATATTGTAAAAATTTTATAAAATTTCAAATATCCTTTATTAACAGCTAAAATTACTCTAAAATTTCCCTGAACAGTTTTTATTTCTTTCCCTTAAATAACCTCTTCATTCCACTGTTCCGTGATGACTTCTCCTTTGGTGCAAGGCATTTACTTAACAATAGCTGCAGCACCACCAGCAACAAAAAAATAACAAAAAAGACAAGAAACAACGGCCAGAGTCATCATTAACAAACAGTAGCCGAAAGAGGGAAAGAGCCGGGCCAGAAGAGTGGCTGTGGCTGTGGCTGTGGCTGTGGCTGGGGTCTGGGGTCGGTCTTGGTCTTGGTCTTGGGACCTGGGCTACGAATCAATAGACAGACACGATTAGAGTGGATAAGCGTGTCTGCCGGCTATAAAAGTGTAATATCTGTAACTCATTAATGACAGCAGCTTCGATAGATACACACGCCTGAGAGAGTATATGGTCTCGGATTGAAAATTATTATGCTAAACTCCGAGTGTAAATCCGTGGGCAGCAGCCAAGCAACAAAAGCTGATTCGGACTCGGACTCGGACACCGACTGGTTCCAATCAGCTGCCACTTAACTAAATGACTCTGCGTCTTACCCAGAGTCGAAGGTGAAGACGAAGATCTGGCGGAAACCCAAGACCCAGAGACGGACTCTCAGTTAGAGTCCAAAAAGAACTTGTCCCGGTGTGAGTGCTCACCGATTTTATCACGAATGACTGATGAATATGCCATTAAAGATATACGAGTGCGAGTGCGAGTGCGAGTACGAGTGGCAGGGCCAAAAGGCCAGGCTTGATTCTCGACTCTCGATTCACCCCGTTCTTTATTTTTTTTTATTTTTATGTTTTTGAGGCTCTGGCAGATAAATGACCAGCTGACCGAAATGAAACTGATGTGTTATTGGTTCTTCTGTGGGTCTGAGTCTGGTCTCTGGTCTGGTCTGTGCCATAATTGCAGACCCCTTGGGGTTTTTCGACATGGAAATCTCTTCAATCTGCCGTAGGAACCCGTCTCCAATGTGTGATTGTGTTGTTTTTGTCTGAGGTTTGTTTGCTTTTGACCACAAATATAGGTAGAGGTTTATAAAGAGAACTTGATTTAAAATATTTGATAAATATCATGAGATTTTGGAGAGTAGTTTTAAAATAACAATAAGTATTTTTAATTATAAATCTTTAAGTTAAAATTCTTTTAAAATTAATTAAATTTTAAATCTTAAACCCAATCTCGACACCTTTCCCTGTAGGGCATTCCATGTGCATCTCGAATCTGCTCGTAAATCACTTGAAAAGTGAACTTAATATCGGGGCAACCGCAGGTGAGCAAGCAGGCCTCACCCTTTGGTCGCTTTATGATTGCTACACTAATCACAGACGATGGCTTCGATGGGTCTGGGGTCTGGACTTGGGCCTGGGCTTGGGTCTGAGGCTCCACATGTGGCTGATGGCGACTGCTTTCCGGGAGGAGACTGGGTGTGCAAGTGGCTACCGTGCTTGCGGTGCACCGCGTTTGTCTATCAGCTCGACTTGGTCTGCGGTTCGACTCGGTCTTCTTCAGTCTCCAAGCTCCAATCTTCAGTTGGGTTTTGGGCCAACGCCTCCTCCATTTACGAGCTCACCGCCCCCCCACCCCTGAAGCTGCTTTTTATTGTCTTGCCTGGCCGGAGGGCCTCAAAAAGTTAGAGTGTGCCATTAATTGTTTGGACGGAGGCAACTTTCCAAAAATTTGGTTAGTTTTTTCTTTGATAAATGTTCAGCTCTGAAATATTAATTACACTTGTGTTTCGGGTGTTGAATTTGTTTTGGCCGTCCGTCCGTCCGACAAAATTTATTGAAAACAAAAACTCAAGACGCCGACAAGCTCTCCCTTTTTTTTATGAGATTTATGCCATTGTTTTTATGTGCTAGAGTTGGTTGGGATAAAGTGGAGTTATCCATTAGGACTGAGCAGCTGGCAGTTAATGCATTGCCTCCAACTGGCAAACACACTTATCATTATGGCGCTGAAAGGAGGTCGTAGCTAAAGAATATATTTAAATATTAAGGTTAAATTAGGCACCCAAAACTAAGCTAATTGCGGAAAAGTTAAAGCCTATTTCAAGCTCAATGTCTTCCTTAATTTTAGGTTCAATTTATTGCCTCAGAAATCCCAGTTACTCATCCTGTACATAATCGTTGACATCATCTTATGACTAACCTCCCTCGCCTGGCTTTATAGATCAAATCCAATTCCCCAAAGTTGGGAAAGTGAGCCAATAATGATTCAACTTGTGCAATAAACGCACAAAGCGGCAGCTCATGAATCATTTATCAGTTGCCGGTTATCAGTGTGTATATATATAGTTCAAGTTTCGAATTCAGGCCTTGGAGTTAAAAAGTAATTTTACTGCTGCTCTGTCAGCTTCACATTTCCCCCATTGGGCATTTCTAATCAAGGCCCAAGTTAATAAAATTTCATTCATTTTGCGGCATATTGGTAGAAGGAACAGTGACAGAAAATCTAGTTAGATTTTCCCATAAAGAACAAAGCTTAATGTTGGCTTTGAGCCTAGTTAAGAGAGGTTTCTCTCAGTGCTGTAGTTGGCAGCATACAAAATGTTTATTAATGCTAATGAATGTCTCTCGGCCAGCTGCTGTCCTCTCATCGTCTCATTGGCATCCATTTTAGGGCACTGAGAGAAATTAAATAAGGGAAAATAGGTAAAATAATTAATTAGCCTTAAATTAATATATACAGAATTATAGTTTAATTTTTCTTTCCTGTAAAATTTCAGCTTCAATTGAAGCTCTAAATATTCCCCTTTCCTTATTGATTTTCTCTTTAAAATATTCGTAATTCTAATCAGAATTAATTTAAGGAAAATTTAGAGATATTTGTGTGAAGGATTTCTAAACTATTTAAGTAATTTTTACAGCTCTATAACATTAAACTTTTTTAATTTAGAATTTTAAAGGAAAAATACTATAATTTCATGACTAAATATTCCACTTACCTTCTCGATTTTGTGTCAAAATATTTGTCTAATAAAACACCCCCTTTTCTTTCTGTGTAACTGTATTGCTATCTACTTTTGTCCTTGTATCTGTGCACTCGCATTTCATTCATTTGGCTGGCTTCGTCAATCAAAAGTTTCATAAGCTTCAATGATGAAAGCACTCCATTGGGGGCCGTTGTCCACTGCCAATGATGCTGGTCCTGCTGCTCTCCTGCTGTTGCCATGGCTCTTGATGTCCTGGGTCCTTGCATTGGTCAATTACTGGGACAGGCTCCGAGGGAGGGCACATCACATCTCGCATGCAGCCAAGTGTAAATGAGCAAAATATCACACTGGAATTGCAGAAAATATGCCTCGAGCTGCAAATGAAATGATCTCCTTTTGGGGGTTGGAATATAATTCCCCCGATTATGCGTACTTCAATCGAATGCAAAATAACCTTTTCAATTTGAGTCTTGACTGCTTGGCCTCCAACCCCCCACAATTGTTTGCCACACTTTCCACGTTTTCCATGTTTAATTATAAGTTCAATGCAAAATGTTGCCAGAGTCTCTCCCCTGCCTGGGATTCAGCTCCTGTCTGTCAGTCAGGCAGGCAGGCAGTCGGGCTGTCCTGGAAAAAGAGCGTCTGCCTCCAGGGAAATTTACGCAAAACTGGCAGTCTTGGGACAGTGGTTTGAAGGTAGAAATTTAAGACATAAAGCTGCCTTAATTATTTTAAAATTAAATAAATAGTTCGTTGAAGGTAGAATATTTTATAGAAATTATTAAATAAGTTAAGGAACTCGATTTCAATCAAAAAATATACGCAAGATTTTGTTACTTATGTCATTTCTTGTTTATTTATTTAAATATTTATTTTATATATATATTTAACAATTTATTTCCACCATAATTTAAACCTTTTTTGAATTTCTCCCTTCACCATCATCAAGACCCCACTGCCACTTAGATGTCCCCATGCCCAACCTTTACTCCTCCTCCTCTGCCCTCACCCACATCCTTTGAAGCTCATTTCGAGCGTCGAGGAAATATGAGGAGAAGCCTTGGAAGGAGGCTGCCACGTTGACTGGCAAGTGTTTCGTCTAAATTGAATATTGATTATGAAAATAATAAGCAAAAATTGCGTAACTTTCCGCTTGGGCCTGACAACGGCAGCAGGAGCAAAAGCAGGAGCTGGATTCGGTGCTTAAGTAAAGGCAGGAGGAATGGGGAGACGGAGTGGGACAATAGAAGCATACGCCAGCCAGCATTCGACTTCCTTAGGGGGCGATGAAGTGGGTTTTTTTGGGAGGCTGGAAGGACCGAGGCGAGGCGCTGCTCAAGTGTCCATTGATTGACTGCCAACATGGCGTATACGTAATAAGAGCGTTTTTGTTTTTTTCGGGCATGGGGCGGGGCTAATCAAAGAGTGTTAATTTACCCAAAGGACTTGCCACGCACAACACTACCCAAAAACAGAGAGAAAATGGGGATAAGAAGATTTAATAGATATTTAAGAAAATAATTTAAAAGAAGAAAAGAATATTAAAACAGAAAAGGGCAAGGAAAAAAAATATAAATAAAATTATAATATCACAAAATGGTATGTTTAACCCTTGTCTTATAGTTAATTTAATACCCCATATTTTCGCTTAGTGTAGTTCTACCTTCCCCACCTCCTTGGCTGCCTCATTATTGTACTCATTCGGCTTTGTATTCGTGTCGGACGAATCTCATTTCGGGGCGTGCCAAATTGACGTTCCGTCTCCGGCATAATTTCGTGATGAAAAACTAATTTGAGCCCGGCTTCCTTATTTTTCCTTTTCCCCCCTCTCCTTGCCCAGCAGCGACAGCTGCTTGGAATCCTTCGTCCTGCGTCCCCTTGCCCTCGCTTGGTTATTAATAAATTAAGCAATTAAATGCGCCGGACGCTTTTGTTTGTTTAATGAAAATCTAATAAATCGCTTCCGTGTCCAAGGAACTACTAGCAGGACCTATCCTGCTATCCTGCCCAGTCACGTGCGTAGTGCATAAGTCTCTGTCCCGATTTGTCGTCGCCTCCTCTCTGCCCGCCCGGGGGCACTTAACTTTGATGTTATGGCCCCGGACATCTGTGGCCCAAGTTGATATGCAAATGGCTAATTAGCAGTGCCGCCCAGCTAGGAGAGGGGAGGGGATACAGGTGGGGGAAATTATAATGAGAGATACCTAAGTCGGTGGGCAAAGCAGATGGTGCTGTCATCGATTATAGATTAAGCCGTTCCACGAGCTTTGGTTTAAATCTAAAAGGATTTGAGGGTTATAAGTCATTGTTTTGATTATTTATTTATTTAGTTATTTATTTTATAGTTTAGATGTTCCTTAAATTTTGTTTTATGATTTTTATACCCCTTCAGGGTATTTATAATTTTATTCAGAAGCTTACTTCGCAGTGAAGACGTCATTTCCGACCCCATAAACCATATATATTCTTGAGTCTTTCTAGACTTGTCTGCTTAAAAAATATATTTTATAATTTTTTGAAAATTTTATAAAGGGTTACATCATTAAAATTATTAAAAATTGGCAATAAATTTCAATTTTTTAAAATATTGAATTTAGTATGCAGTCTTGTTAATCTAGAAAAAAACTAGCATAGAAAATCTTACCGAATGAAAATTAATAGGGTTTTAAATTAGGTATGATCGATTTTCGGTACCCTTCTTCTATACAAACTTCAACTTATTTTAACTTAGTTTCTTTCTCATTTAAGATTATGTTATAAAGTTTTCTTAAATCACAAATTGTAGCTTAAGTTTATAGACTTCTCTGGAAGCATTTTTATTCTAAAGCTTGTGTTTAAGTTACTTAAAAACTTTATTTAATACAATTTAAATTGCATACCTATTCTATTAATTAATTTAAGTTTATCTTGTTATTTTAAAAATTTAATTCAGCAACTTTTGTATTGATTAACAACTTCTTAATCTATCCTATAATCCCTTCTACTTTCTATTTAATTTAGTGAGTTTTTAAATCAATTTATTATTACTTATTTTTCAGTCAAAATTAATAAAATATCAAACAACTATGTCTCAGCTTAAACTTTCAAAAGTTTATCTCTAATAAAAACCATAAATCCAATCCAAAAGTTATTACTTAATCAATAATTCAGCAGCCAACAAGCTTTTATGACTTTTTAAAATCAAATTTGACCTTCTAGGTTCTAGACATAAATTTCCCAAAATTAATTAAGAAACTTGTACCGATATTCCTGCTGCTGTCCAACGTTTCCTGGGCCAAGTTGACAAATTGATATTAACAACCATCGACGGCTGGCATCTACTATTAGGAGGATGTTTCGGTGTATCCAACTTTTTATGGGTCGTGCAATGCTAATGGGCTTGTGTGGGTGCTAAAAGCGACTCATCCCGGTTAATAGGCCATCCGAATAAGGATAATTAGATGACTGGTCCTGGGCCTGGGCCTGATTCTGGTCCTTGGCCTCGAAACAGCTTAATCGTCTTGAGTTTAACTCGACAAATAACCCGAGGCCAAATGCCATAAAGCTTCCTCCGGAGTGTTGGATGTTGGGTGTCGTCTTTCGTCATGTTATTTTTTATTTTTTTACAACATTTAAATTGCTGCGAGCTAATTTGGAAATTGCCGACGTGGCAGAGCTGCAGGGTATGAGTCCCGTCGTAAAAATCTGCTCACACGGAATTACAGGGAAATCTGGGGGGGAGGGAGAGGCTCCCTCCTCAAGAAAGTCAATAAAACTTTAAAATAATTTCAGCTCAATTTAAATGAGGAAACCCAAGGAGCTCAAGTGTGTAGGGGAACTAAAATTCTGGAGGTCTCAATTACCAGGCAAAGATATGGTTTATGGGGGGACGAAGAAGGGACGTTTTTAATGAGCGCGCCGCAGGGGAACAATTAAAAAAGCGTAACGTGATCAAAATTTCAAATGTCTTTTTGGTCCTTGACGTCTCTCTCTCTTTTAGGCTTTTGGCCATGAAATTAGGCAAAGTGCTGTGGCAAAAACAAGACAAAAAAAAAAAAAAAAAGAAAGGAAAATACGGAACCCATAAAAAGAGAAAAACTGCTCCGAACATCAAGTTCGTAAAATTTTAATGAGTTTCATTTGGTTTTTCTCGGCTTTTAATGTTTTCTTCCGCCCCTTCGTGCCCGGTTTGCCTTCAGCCATTGCTGTGAAATGATGCGAAAAAATGTTAATGTAAATTTATATACGAATATAATGCGTTGAACAAGGAATAAAAGCGCTTATAAATAAATAAATTAAGTTTAAGAGAGAGGGAGAGG
>JAEIII010000350.1:0-12835 GCA_018905755.1 Drosophila ohnishii | reverse complement strand
ACCCTTGGCGGTGGCGGGCTTGATCTCCAGCTCGGTGATCCTCAGGCCGGGATCCTTCTTTAAATCCCTTAGCAATGGTTCCAGATAGGATGCATCTAGCCAAACGGGCGCCGGGTGGAAGTCCTTCGTTTCTTGCTCTTTGGCCTGTTCCACCATCGTGTTCATTTGAGTTCTGGATCCCAGATTTCCGTTGAAGGCCTCATTTATAGGCGACGGGGGCTACAATCTCATGTCGTCGGCAGATTTCCACATTATGGTAGCCGTAAAGCAACTCGACTCAGGCAATTACGTAGCATCTGTATACTACGTTAGAAATTTTCGAGCACGCGAATTGTATCTGCGAGTATATCTGGGAGCAGTACCAGATTTAGGAAGCGCTCAGAGGCGTCTGAGATAGCGCCTAACACACTCTATGATGATATGATGTAAGTGTGCCTGCCGTAAATCATGCAAAAATTTGCTGACGTGGCGTCTAAAGATTGCTCTCGTTCCCTCGCCAAATTAATCTGCCTTCGCAAGCCATAAATCCGTTAATTTGCATAACAAAGCTTAAGCAAACACAGATAGATGTATGTGTTTCAGTTGTTTGTGGATTTATTTTTCGACTTACAGTTGAGTTGATTGTTTCTCGTTTCGTATTTCTGCAAGTAATGCTTAAAAAGTGGTTAAGAATTTCACAAGGATTTGTTAAATAGAAAAAACCAGAAAAGTTAAATAAGGAGGATTTCTGATTAGGAGTTGGGGAGATAGTACGTGGCTTGCATACTTTCAGGAGCCAGCTATAAGCATATTATCAGTAATCTGTTAAGATTTTAAATTATATGATAAGGTGGGTTAAGTGGCAACTACGTTTAGGTGCATATAAAATTAAATTCTATTTAAAGAATTTGTTATATTAGGAAGAGCAAACTTTTAGGCTAGTATTTAAAGACTTTGGAATGCACTTCTTGAACAAAATCCAAACAAAAAGTGCAAAAATTGACTTTATATACCAAGCAGTTTCTATAAAATATATAAAACAATATAAAACTGCATGCTGAGGAAAGTTTATCTTTATAAATATTAATGAGCGCCCAACACTGCGTATGAGTGATGCATGTTAAATCAAACTTCTGAGAGTAAACCTAATATTTTTGGTAGTTGTGTAAATATTACTTATAAGTTACATTAACTAAAATAATAAATAATACATTTAATACGTCGTCAAGACTTCTATTGATATGAGTTGTATGCAAAAATTTACTGTATGCTTAAAATCGTTACCCTTTAACAATAATTTTAATAATAAAACTTTCAAATAATATTTTATCAATACGAAATATAATTAATAAACTATAAAACGTTTTTGTTTTGTTTAATTTTATTAATAGATCTTTCTCTACGTGCGACATGGCGTATGAGTGATGTTTAAATGTAATATTTGGAAAACTGGTTAAATTGTTTATCTTTTACATATAACATTTATTTAACATAAAAAAAGGAAAATAAGCATCAAATCTTTTAAGAAAATATAAATTTAAATTAAGGCCTAAATTCCTTAAATAATCTTTTTAAAAATAATATATGTATTTCCAATTAGGAATGTAATCACGTAACATTTACTAAACTAAATCACGAAACTTAATAATTTGTAAATAGAAAGTGGAATATCTCAGCAGGTTTGATCCACTTCCAGGAGCCCCTTTCTATCAAAGAACGGGACCAGAGCCTGAAGATTCTGCTGCACCGTGGGATTGGTATACAATCGGTTCTTGAAACGGATTCCTCGCTCGTCGTCGTTCATCAAAGCATTGAAGCAGGCATCCGTGGGATCCTGGCTGATCATCACGGGCTGGACCACCACCGTGGAGTGCATGGCTACAAGGAGTTCGCAGTTAGTAAGATAGCCAGATGGAAACCCTCAAAGTTTACACTCACCAAAGAAGCGCTTCTGCTCCACCTGTTGCTTAAACTGATGGAGACTGGGAATGGGATTCTGGCTGTAGTCGAGCTTCTTTAGCGTTTCACTAAAGATGCTGTGGTAGAACTGGAACAGACCGTTCTGCTGATCTCGGCGCAGTGGCTCCTTTAGCGAAGTGTTGAAGAAATGATGGAGATCAATGCAGGGTGAGCCCCAGAAGGAGTACTGGAAATCGATGAGCAGCACGTCCAAGGGTCGTCCCGTCTGCTGGTCATACTTGAACATAACATTGTTGGTCCACACATCCCCATGGGCCAGGACATTTACGTGGCCAGCAGTGGGCTCAAAGCACTCCCGGCCAATGTCCATGTAGTGGGGTGCCAGGGCGAACAGCTTCTCTCCGTATTGGGCCAGCTTGGGCACCTTACTCATCCATCGGGCGGCGGCCAGCAGGCCACCCACAAAGTAGCCACTGTACGCATTCGTATATTTGTTGAAGAACCCTCGGTCGTAGCCCTCCAGAGAGCCCTTCTCTCGCTCATTCAGCACCGCCGAGGCCGCATGGAACTTGGCCAGTTTCCGAAGGATGAGGTGAGTGTGCTCCTCGTTCAGGCGACGCACTCGATCGGCCATCGCATAACCGGCCACGGAGAGATCCTCAAAGATAATGGCCATGCGCTCTCGATCCACAAAGATGGCCGTTGGAAATATCTTTTCGGTATCCTCAATCTCCATTAGGAGATCACTCAGCTTGGGCAGCACCTCTTGGTAAATGGTCATCTCGCGATTGTAAATGTCATAGGGCGCCATCAGCTCCTGGGTCAACTCATCGTCATCGATTTCCGTCTTTACAATCAGGTTTTGCAGCTGCTCCTCTTCCTCCTTGGGAGATGACAGCTTGAAGTTTACTTTCACTCGGGTCAGCACTCCGCCGTAATTCTCGCCGGGTCCTAGAGCTGGATTGATTTGTAGCCGGGTTATGGTAAGATCATCATCCTTGTAGTGGGAGCGCAAAGCGTGCTCGATGTACTTGTGGGTCAGCCACTCGGGTGCCGCTGCCATTTTGTGCAATGTATTTTAAGTCTCCAGAGCGAATAATGAACTCAGATGTGAGTTTAGCAGCTTTTATACAATCCCTAGTAGACGTCAAGGTGAGATGCTATTCTCGAGGTATGTGCAATTGTGATGCACTTGCAGAAATATGAGGTGAGATTGAAAATAACAAAGAGAGATTGAATTTAACAAATTTTTTATAACAAATTAATAATGTTTCTTTATAAATAACGAAGCTTGGAAAAATTTACCCTTTTCGGCACCCTTAAAGAAACAAAATTAATACGAATTTTAAGCACAATTGAGATATAAGTCCTGAACTTAAAATAGTTTTAATAATATTCTCAAAGTGTACCTGACACTCATCTCTGTATAATATCTCTATATGCATCTCGGTCCTTCTGGATTAGCTTGACGCACTCGGCTTTTATGCCCTGACAAACATTTGATAAGGAGCCCCAGGTCTGGGCCTGTATTATTCGCCCCTGTGATTATCTCCGTCTGGCAACAGGTCTCGAATATGCGTATCGTGTGCCAAGCATCACGCCCTTAACCAAGACTGCAATGCTCTCAGGTCTCTTAGATATGATATCTTCAGATTTATAGGCTTGAGAACAAAATTTATATAGAGAAATACACGAAAGTTCTCATGTAGCTCGAGTCATATTAGTCCCATTGAGAATTCAAAAGATTAAGGCTCATTGCCGTTTTAAGTATTTCAGGCTGCTATCACGCTCATTCCCATTCATCATCATAATTTTCAGCTTCGACAGCTTGGCTTACGTAAATAATAATAATTTATATGGATACCTATTACTCTCGAAGGCTTAATGATGACATTTTATCTCAGAGTCACAAAATGACATTCTGCCAACAAGTGGGTTGTTTGCCCAGACTCCCTTAGTAACTGATTCAATATTTAACCAGACTTTATAAGCCTTTAGGATATATTTATATTAGTTAATATTTGCTTTAAGATAGCTTACAAGATATTGTAAAATATGTAATAATAATGTTTAATCCAACAGAAATGTTTTCTTACTGCTGACGTACTTTCGGAAGAGTTTAAATAAATATTACTACATTTTTCGGAGATTTTGGAAAACTATATTACAATTTATTTAAACGATCCTAAGTTGAAAGTTATTTATATTACCTGTTTAAAAACCATTCATTTGGGTAATGTCTAATGACTGACTTTCACTAACGTAGTGCTAAGCATTTATTATCAGGTGGTAAGTCATTGAGAAAATAGTTTAAACACTCACTATTTGCCTAGACAAAACTATCTTAGTTTATCAGTAATGAGTTGACAATGTTTGGTTGGCAAACATAATAATTCTGTTTGCAGTTTATTAAATTTTAAAACAATAGTGAAAGAATATAAAAAGTTTTGTGTGCATATTTAGTACCGTAAAATATTTCAAAATTTTAAAACCGTAAGAATCTTACTAAGATACTTGTTATTTTTTGTGCTTTATCACTTATAATTTTTTTTTCTAATTTGATTTTCTTTAATTTCAGTGATACATATTTTTTATTATATACAGCATAAAACTCATTTAGAAAGTCAAGATTCCCTTGCAAAAAAACCGTTTATGATTTTGAAATTGTATATTTCTCGCATATCCCTTAATTTTTTCACCGCTTCTGACGTTAGCAGAACTCTGACATATCACACGGCTGAGAGATGATTTGGCCGGGAATCGCTTGGGCCCATGTGCACTGAGGTAATTAATGGAAACCAAACATTTGCGCAGCCCTAGGTTCACAGCAAGTGCTATAAAGATTAACCGGGGCTTGCTCTCGACAAACTCAAACAAATCGCAATTAGGCGGTAGCCAGGGCGTGGGCGATGGGATCTACATCCGTATCCAGACCGAAATTTCAGTCTCAAACCGACGACCAATAAAAAGTAATCTGTTGGCTCGCTCGCAGTTATAGAATCTGCGGTTTTATGGCTATATATACATATCTAAATCACAATTGTGACGGGACACGTACATACAAAAGAGGCCTGTGTACTTAGGCGATGGGAACACTTTCGGGACAGCTGAAAATTTTCCCATAAAAGCCGCGCTGTTCCGATTATTCAGAACAATATCGTTCAGCAGTCTTCAAGTCTCGGTTGCAACACAGATCATTTTCATTATGTCGGTTTCGGATCTTATTGGTGCCCTCGATGCCATTCCCAAGCTCACCACAGCTCTCAGTTCCCAGGAGTCAGTCTTCCTGGATGCCCCCGAGTGGCTGACGGAGGCGTATTTGCAGGATGCCTTGAGGAAGTACTACAACGATCGCCGGCTCAGGATCAACTGGGTGAAAGTGAATCCTGCCCTGGGCAAGGGCGAGAACTATGGCGGAGTTCTGACCCGCGTAAAAGCCCAGTTCACCCGGAGCGATGGCAGCGCCCAATTGGGTCATTACATTGTCAAGTCCACCTTCGAGGGCAATGACTTTGCCCAAGCTACCATGGAGCCCTATGACATATTCAACAGGGAAATGGAGATCTATGAGCAGGTCCTGCCCAAGCTGAAGGCTCTTTTGCGGGAGATCGGCGACACGGAGCAGATCTTTGCCGAGACCATGGCCGTAGACATTGAGAACTCATCGCTGATCTTCGAGGATCTAAACGCACGTGGCTTCACCATGCCCGATCGCCTGAAAGGATTGGACATTAAAATCACCCGTTTGGTGCTTCGTAAATTGGCCAAGATGCATGCCACTTCGGCGGTGATGAATGAGCGTGAGAATCACTCCCTGGAGGGCTACGATCGCGGCTTCTTCAACAGGTACACCGACAACTATGCTCCGGCCTTTGTGGGCATGCTCCAGGCGGCAACACGTCGCGTGGCCCAATGGCCAGGATACGAGAAGTATGCCGCGAAGATGGAGGCTCTGGTGCCCATCTATATGGAGCTGGGAAAGCGCATCTTTGACATTTCACCGGGTCACATCAATGTCCTGGCCCATGGCGATCTGTGGACCAACAATGTCCTAGTCAACTATGACAAGGAAACCGGAGAGCCTCTCGATGCCATCATCATAGATTTCCAGTACACGGTTTGGGGATCGCCGGCTTTGGATCTTTTCTATTTGCTAAACACCTCGCTGGAGTTCGATCTCCACAAAAGCCATCAGGAGGAGCTGATAGCCTACTACTTTGGTGTCTTCTCTGAAACGCTAAAAAAACTGCAGTACCAGGCTGCCGTTCCCAGCTTGCATCAGTTCCACCAGCAGATGCTGGAGAAGAAGTTCTATGGTGAGTTTTTGGGGTTTTATGGAAAGGAAATCTAATGTGACTAATCTGGAATTCATAATTATATTTATTCAGCTGCTCACACCTCCATCTCAGTGTTGCCCATTCAGCGAAACGTGGAGACTGACAATGCGGATTTCAATGCCTTAATGGAGACCAACCAACGTGCCTTGAACTTCAAGGATGCCTGCTATAGGAACCCGATTTCCCAAAGGGTTTTGCGAGAGCTCCTGCCAGATTTCGAGGCCGAGGGTTTGTTGGATGCAGATCAGTGAGATCAAACATCCAAACACCTGTGTTATATAGTACATTTTAGATGTTATTATCTATATTTTAGACCAATTATTGTTGTATATGTTAGTAGGTTAGGCAACTGTAAACTCCACTTAAAAATAATATTCCTCTTTATAAACAGATAATATTATAATATATTATCAGCAAATGTAGTACAATTTATAATAAATTACAAGTTGTTCAAAGAATTTGTGAAAACTACGGGGCATAAACTGCAAAAGTTTATTTTACGGTTTGCTATCGAGGAAATGAAAGGATTGGTTCAATCTATAACTAATCTAATCGGCTTTTTACAATATAAAAATAGTGATAAGAAACTTTAATAATTGGAAATATACTTTAAGTGTATTGATTATTTTTTGTTAACGTACTTGTAAATGAGAACTCCCAAGGCTTTGAAAGTATTTTGAAATGGACAAAGCCATAATAAAGAACTATCATATAAATATTGCTAAGTTTGTATAGCAAAATTTAAGTTTAAATATCAAAAATACCATTATTATTGTTTACATTCTATTACTTTTACTATTAGATAATTACAAACCCAACCCCATAACTGATTACAGGTAACTGATAACTTACTGATCAGTAAACAAAAAGCTTGCGCTTGAGCATTCCAAAAGCTCCTGACTTTTGCTTAAAAAGGGCCAAGCCCTCGATCGACTAACCCATAACCAGCTGCAAGTGCATTCAGAATAGTTATATATTCTAAATACTATATAGACCAAAATGACTGACAAGTTAGACACGGAACAGTTCAACGACGATGAGCTGGAGGCACCTGCTTGGCTCAATGCCCAATTCCTTCAGACGATTCTCAGCACGTACGAAGAGGCCCCCGAGCTGAAAGTGCTCGATCTGAAGATATCTCCCGCCACTGCCCAGGGAGATCACTATGCCAGTGTTATGTTTCGAACCAAAGTGGCGTACACTACCTCGAAGGGAAGGTTCTCCAAACCGCTGATCATCAAGACTATGCCAGAGCAGGAGGGCCACAAGAAGGATATGCTCGCAGAGTCACATCTCTTCGAAACGGAGATTGGAATGTACTGCCAGGTCCTGCCGGAATTTGAGCGGATCCTTCGGGAGGCGGGAGATGAGACCAAACTGTATGTTCCCTGTATCTATCACAGCCTAGCGCCGCGCCAGGTGATGATCTTCGAGGACCTAGTGCCGCAGGGCTACTCGGTCATTCGGGATCGTCCTGTCACGGAGGAGGAAATTAAATGTGTGTTCTCTAAGCTGGCCAAGTGGCATGCGGTCAGCATGAAGGTTATATACGAGCGTCCCGACTTCCTCAAGGAGTTCAAGTACGGCCTGTTCGACATGCCCACCATCCAGACGGATCCCTTTATCACCACCGGCATGGGCAGCTTCATCGAAATGCTGGACAAGCTGCCGGAGCTGAGGAAGTACAAGCCGCAGTTTGAGAAGATCAAGGATAAGTTTCTGAGGCGCCTTGAGGTGGAGATGCAGGAGTTCCACAAATATCGTCGCAACGACAACTACTATGTTCTGTGCCACGGCGACTTCCATCTGCGCAACATGATGTTTAAGCACAACAAGAAGACGGGCTCCTTGGAGGATGCGATGCTGGTAGACTTCCAAATCAGCAATTTGTGTCCCATTACCGTGGACTTGACCTACTCCATCTATATGTTGATGGAACCGGAGCAGCGGCGGGAAATGGGCAGGGATCTGATAAACTATTACCTAACAGAGCTGGTGGCCACTCTGAAGAGCATTGGGTACAAGGGCGGGATGCCAACGCAAGCGGGACTCTGGCAGCAGATTCATCAGAATAAGTATTATGGTAAGTTTAATTAAATTAACAATAATATTAATAATAATAATACTTATTAATTATCTAATTATCTTTGTCTTTGTAGATTTCTTTTTGATCAGCACTTTCTTGCCTCTGATCTTGGCCATCAAGTCGAATAGCTTTAAGATGCACGATCTGATACAAAACCCAGAAACGCGCCAGAAGACCTACTTTTTGGACACTTATGTAAAGGATGTGACTAAGCTTTTGCCCAAATTCGAAAAACTGGGCTACTTTAAGGGGCTTTAATATACATATTTAGGTTTTTTCTAATGAATTTACTACCATAAACATACCAAACAAATTCTGTGTTTAGTTTTACTTGTATTTGTAGTTATATTATTCAATATACTCAAGAGTCTATAACAGCGTAAGTCAATGTGACTGTTAATGTAATTTGTGAAGTGTTACTATTAATCAATAAATATATATTACACAAGACACCCACCTAGCTGACTATCTGTCATAACAAAGCGCTTAAGTTGAGTGAATGTTTAAGGAAAACAAGTTCCTTAGTTTCAAGATCAGCGGGTCAAAAGATCTATTTTGCAAGCTTTACAAAATCGTTTGGTAAAGTTCTCTCCATTTACATACTTTTTTTTAACAAAAAGGTTATAAACTAAAACTCAAAAGAGCTTTTAGGAACTTGTTAGAGATAGATGATTTGCCAGAATGTTCTTATAGAATCTAAAACTCACTATGAAGGATCGTTTTCAGTTCGATAAGATAACGAATTTCACCAAAATTTATAGAAAAAGGAAATATTTTAAAATCTACTGAAACCCTTGCGAAAAGCTTGCTAAAAAGCTTGCTATATTTCATATAAAGCAAAGGCACTTGTAGACTTGGCTCTCATAACAAGTTTGCTCTGTGCTCTGTGGGCTGAGTAGTTCTAGCTAACACAGGTGTTTCGATAAGTATACAAAAAATGACGGACATCGTAGATACGGAACAGTTTAATGCCGATGAGCTACAGCCGCCAGATTGGCTGAATTCCGAGTTCATAACCGAAGTTCTCAGCAAATACGAAAAGGTTTCCGAGCTGAAAGTAACCGATTTGAAGATATCTCCCGCCACTGCCCAGGGCGATCACTATGCCAGTGTCATGTTCCGGACCAAAGTGGAGTATACGACGCCGAAGGGAAAGTTCTTCAAACCGCTGATCATCAAGACAATGCCCGAGCAGGAGGGTCACAAGAAGGATATGCTGAGCGATTCACACATTTTCACGACGGAAATCGGAACGTATGGCACGGCTCTGCCCGAGTTCGAGAGGATATTGCGAGAGGCAGGAGATGACACCAAGCTGTATGTGCCCTGCCTGTATCATAGCGTGGAACCGCGGCAGGTGATGATCTTCGAGGATCTGGTGCCACAGGGCTACTCTGTCATCCGGGATCGTCCTGTCACGGAGGAGGAACTGAAGAAGGTCTTCGCCAAGCTGGCCAAATGGCATGCAGTCAGCATGAAAGTCCTCAATGAGGTAACAATAATACATTTAAAACTTAAACTTTTGCTAATCCTTTCACTTTTTTAGCAACCCGATTTCCTGAAGGACTTTAAATACGGCATCTTCGAAATGCCCACCATTGAATCGGATCCCTTTGTGACCACCGGCATGGCTGGTTTCATAGAAATGCTGGACCAAAAACCAGAGTTTAGGAAGTACAAACCGCATTTTGAGAAAGTCAAGGATATTTACTTGAAGCGCTTGGCCGATGAAATGCAGGAATATCGCAAGAATAGGAGGGACGACAGTTACTATGTCCTTTGCCACGGAGACTTTCATTTGCGCAACATGATGTTCAAGGAAAACAAGCTGACGGGTGCTCCCGAGGATGTCATGCTGGTGGATTTCCAGTTCTGCAATATCTGTCCCATTACCGTGGACTTGACCTACTCCATTTATATGTTGATGGAGCCGGAGCAGCGCAGGGAAATGGGCAAGGATCTGATCCACCATTACTTTACAGTTTTGGTGGAAACTCTAAAGAAGATTGGCTTCAAAGCAGAAATGCCAACCGAAGAAAGGTTGTGGGAACAAATTCATCGCAATCGTTATTATCGTAAGTAAATGATATATATATTTAAATACATTAAGCTAATATAATTAAAACATTTCAGATTTCTTCATGATAAGCACTTTGCTCCCCATGATGCTGGCCCTTAAATCGAATGCCTTAAAAATGCATGATCTGATCCAGGATCCTGAAACTCGCCGAAAGTCTTACCTCTTGGAGAATTATGTCAAAGATGTAGCAATGCTTTTGCCCAAATACGAAGAGCTGGGCCACTTTAAGGATCTTTGATATATAGTTTAAGTTATTCTGGTAGCTACTTCATGAATAGGAAATATATTTATTAATTTGCCTATTAATTTGTGAAAAAATAAAAACGTTTATCTTTTGGTTTTTACAATAGTACAAATTGTAAATAAACCTTCAGTGATAAAAGTAAGATAGGAATTCGAAGGTTTCCTTTGTTGTTCCATTTGAAACATTTTGCTATTTAGCTCTGAGATTTAGGCTTTAAATAGAGTCCTAAGATCTTGAAATCTGAAAGCAATTAGTAGATATTGAATTTATAGTAATAAACTTACACTTATTGGTTATAAGTGGCCAGGACCATAAAGTATTTAAATTCCCCAAATGATTTATTAGTTTTCACATTTCACAATTTACTATTCCATTCAATCATAAATACAAACCGGCAAGAGCTGATAAAACCCTAATAAAGTTTTTCCAAAGCTGTTTATTTCGCTATTTAAAGTGTTTGCTGTCTCAAAACGCCGTCAAAACCAGTTAAGACCCCTAGCTGAACAAGTTAAACGAAGAAAATATGTCGGAAAAAGTAGACACGGAGGAATTCAATGCCGATGAGCTTCAGGCACCGTCTTGGCTGAACTCTCAGTTTATTGCTCAGGTTTTGGGCAACTACAAAAAGGCACCGGAACTAAAGGTCACCGATCTGCAGATCTCGCCGGCAACTGCCCAGGGAGATCACTATGCCAGCATTATGTTCCGCACCAAAGTGGCGTACACAATCGATGAGGGAAGCTTCCAGGAATCCCTCATCGTCAAGACAATGCCGGAGCAGGATTGTCACAAAAAGGACATGCTCTCGCAGTCGCATATATTCTCCACGGAGATCGGGATGTACACCAAGGTCCTGCCCGAGTTCGAGAAGATATTACAGAAGGCGGGAGATAATACCAAGCTGTATGTGCCCTGCCTGTATCATAGTCTGGAGCCGAGGCAGGTGATGATCTTTGAGGATCTGGTGCCGCAGGGCTACTCGGTGATCCGGGATCGTTCGGTTTCCGAAGAACTGATAACGGTCTACTCGAAACTGGCCAAAATACACGCTGTCAGCATGAAAGTTAACCAAGAGGTGAGGCTTTATCTATAATTTTTATATTTTATGTTTGTTTTAAGTTCATTTAATTTACAACTTCTTCCAGCAACCAGACTTCCTGAAAGACTTTAAATATGGCATGTCCGATATGACCGCTCTTATGACCACTCCCATGATAACTTCAGCAATGGGAAATTTCATCAATATGCTGGAAAAAACTCCCGAGTTAAGAAAGTACAAGATACACTTTGAGAAAATAGAAAAGAATTTCCTGCAGCGCCATGCTGAGGTGTTGCAGGAGTATCGAAAGAATCCTCAACCCGATGGACTGTATGTTTTGGCCCATGGAGACTTCCATTTGAGGAATATGATGTTTAAGCATAATCCAGAAACCGGTGCTTTCGAGGATGTTATGTTCCTGGATTATCAAATATCTAATTTGGCTTCACCAACCATTGATTTGACATACTCTTTCTACTTCATTTTGGACTCCGAACAACGCTGGAATCTCAAGGAGAAGTTGATCGGTGTTTACTACTCCGTTTTGATAGATACTCTAAGCATAATCCATTTTAAGGGCGCCATTCCCACGAAAGATGGTTTGTGGAAGTTGATTCATCGTCACAAGGACTTGGGTATGTTTTTGTGATTAAAAAAAAAAATGTAACTTAATTACTTTTTTGCAGACTTCTTTTTGGTTGTTACATTTCTGCCAAATATTTTGGCAGCCCACGAAAAGGCCTTTAAGCTGGAGGATCTCATCATGGATGATGAGACAAGGCAAAGGGCGTACTTTTTACCCAGAACCGTAGCAGATTTTAGTAAAATTTTGCCAAATTTCGAAAAGCTAGGGTACTTTGATAACCTTTAAACAGAGTTTTGATTATGGAAGATAAAAATAAACATTAAAATTGCTTTCATTATAATGCTAAATTGTTCGTTAGATTAAAAAAAAAAAAACTATATTTTTCATTGGTTTAACCTTGTTTGTTAATAATTTGTTCTGTCATGCTGTTTAAGAGAAATCTGTAGGTACTCACGAAAGCTTCTATTGTTTAAACTATTGCTTACTGGAAAGCTTTTGTGTTGGCCAACGTTCCTGCTTACTAGCCAGAATTGGTAACATTAATAGAATGACAATGAGTTTTGC
>JAEIII010000344.1:0-10257 GCA_018905755.1 Drosophila ohnishii | reverse complement strand
ATTTAAAAAATATTTAAAAGAGATATTCAAAATATTTCTACAAGTTTCTAAAAATGATCAAGAGTGAGGAGGTGTCGGAACGTTCGCTCATGTCGGTGGATCAGTTGGGCGGCTCTGGAGGCGCGGGGGGCACCGGTGGCGGTGGCTACTACCACCCTCATTTTGGCCACCCCCATCCGCATGGCCTTCCCCATGGACATCCACACTCGCATCCGCACAGTGGGCACTTGTACCGCACGGGGAATGGCCTCCTGGTCGGTGGCAATTACCAGACAATGGGTGGCAGTGAGTCGCCCACAGAGCTGGTGGACGAGAAGCCAAACATCGCTTACATGGAGCTGAAGCACTACATGGACGTTACGCCCACGGCCACGCCTGTGTCGGCTGCTCAGCACTACAGTTTGAGTGCGCTGCACAGCATGGGCACTCCGCCGGCCTCCTCGAGCCCCATTCCGCCCTACGGATCCGTCTCGCCCCAGTCCAGCTCCAAGACGCCCACGACACAGGAACTGCAGCCACAGGATCTGCAGTATGTGACCTCCAGCTCTGCATCAGTTATCTCCTCCAAGGTGCAGCCCCTGCAGGTGCAACTCCAGCCCATGAACCACCAGTATGCATCCACCATCAAGTACTGCTCGAACAACACCATTCTCAGTGCCAATGACTACCAGCTGCTGACCAGCCACGAGGCTCAGGTGGAGCAGCAGCAGCAGCAGCAGCAGGCGCTTCCCCAGCAGCAACAGCAGGTGCCGCTCCAGCACTCGCCCGGCGGGGGAGTGGCCTACCTGCCGCGCATCTCCACCTCGCCCAGCCAGGTGATCAGCAATGCCCACGGAATGTCCTCGCATGGGGTCAACTACTCCAGCTCTAGCTCTTCGCCCGCCAAGTCTCTCAATGGCTCAGATTCCTCACCGCCCAGCCAGCAGCAGCAGGGCAGCAAGGCGGGTTCGGGTTCGGGTAACCAGGAGGCTATTAGTACGCCGGACACCACCAAGAAGTCGGGCACAAGGCGACCCGAGAAGCCTGCTCTTAGCTATATCAATATGATTGGACACGCCATCAAGGAGTCGCCCACCGGCAAGCTGACGCTCTCCGAGATCTATGCCTATTTGCAGAAGAGGTAATTGTTGTGGAAGTTTTTAAATAGAAAATATAATTGGGATAAAGATTATTTAGTTAAACTATTCAAAGGAAATTTACAAAAAAGGTTAATTATATAAGATGGAATAGAAAACCATTAAAGTGGCGCTGAGAAGTATGCTATGGTAAATTGGGAAAAGGACTAGGGACCTAATTTAGTTAATTAAATACTTTTAGAATTATTTTTAAAGAATTTAAAATTATAAGTTGTAAAATATGATCCATTTAACTATTTATTCTTAGAAATTGTAATTTATGGTTTTTTAATTCTTTAAAAATATTCGTTAAACATTTTTGAATTGCATTATCACAAAAAAAAAAGCACCCAAATTTTTTACTTAATCCAAAGTATTAACCATAAATATAAATACCTAAAATAGTTCCCTATAATCCGTGCCAAAAAGCCGCCTTGAACCATTCAATCTTATAAATAGGGGGCGGCATCTCGGATATCGCCAAGTGGCTCCATCCACACCCGAACCTGGTGCCCCAACCGTATACAGATCCGTGGAGTTGCAGCCGCCAAGCCGTGCGATCAATGTCAGGCTACAACAAAAAAATGTGTCGCTGGGGCCTTTATTTACTTGCATCCGAAACCCCGAACCGAAACGCATGCGCATCCTTCAGATAGCTCGGATTTCGCGGCGATTGTTTGGATTTCGATTTCGGCGACGAGACGGGAATCCACTTGAGCTTTAACCAGGGGGAGGCGGTGGGGCAGTCGAGGGGCTGAAGTGGCGATGTGGCGATGCGTGAGAGGCTTTTAAGCTGACATGGTGGGTTTATTGTCGCCGGTCTCCGATCGCCTCCAAAAAGTTTTAATTGAGTTTCGCCAGCGAAGCCAAATAAATAATCCGCTCGATTATCAGTTTTCGTCTTTGGCAATGCAGAGAAAGAAATTGGGGTGGCATAAGACATTATATTAAATTATAAGAAATATTAAATATTAATTAAGAAATAGTAGAAATAGAAAGAACTCTTACTCTTATTTTTCTATATCAAAAGAATCGTAGATAATTAATTGGGAATATATTTTCTTTTACTATTTTATTTTCCTGTATTAAAAAATCTTAGAAATTTAATGTGGAATATATTTTCTCCTCTCCAGCTACGAATTCTTTCGAGGACCCTATGTGGGCTGGAAGAACTCGGTGCGTCACAATCTCAGCCTGAACGAGTGCTTTAAGAAGCTGCCCAAGGGCATGGGCGTGGGCAAGCCCGGCAAGGGCAACTACTGGACCATTGACGAGAACTCGGCGCATCTCTTCGAGGACGAGGGCAGCTTGAGGCGCCGGCCCAGGGGCTATCGCTCCAAGATCAAGGTCAAGGCGTATGCGGGTCATGCCAATGGTTACTTTGCAGGAGGCTACGGAGATGCGGGAATGGTAAGCAAGAATTGCTAAAAAAAATAATTATAAAATATCTAACACTGACTTATCCCTGCAGGACAATGCCAACTTCTATGCCTCGCCCGCCTATGGCAGCTATGACTACACCTCTACCGGGGTGAGTGGCGTCTCTCCGGGTGGAGTCCAGGGCTTTGGTGATGCCTGGAATGGCCATGTTGCCCACAGTGGTTCGCCTTCGATGGGCGTGGTTGGCTCTCTGCCTCAGTACTCCAACATATCCTGCCTGACCGCTGGCGGCAATCTAAATGGCTCTTCGGCCACTCCCCCGCTGGCCCACTCTGCCCTTGGTATGGCCCCCTCGGTGACGGGATCCTCCAGCTCTCCGCTGGGCTCGGCGGCGCTTCAAAGCGACTATGCGCCAACCGCCAGTCTCGTGGCCGCGGGCTACTCCTATGCAACAAGTGCCAGCAGCCTGGACAACGGTAAGTGAAGCGGCTTCTCTAGAAAGCGATGAGGGCTGTGAGGCACTGGGAGAAATAAGAGGGAAGTTTATTAGAGAAAGAAGGTTAGCTAATCTAAATGAAATAATTTTTTTTTGTTAAGGAAATAACTAAGAACTTTACTAACCTTTCTTTTCCGATATTCAATTTATTACAATAAAATCTCTAGAGTCTAAATAAGTCCCTAATTTTTCTCCCTGTACCCACTTGAGAGGATTAGGGCAGTCTCTGCAATGAGGGCAAGGGAATCGTAATGTTCCTGGGTGTTCGCGTCAATCAGGGTAATTTAATTGCTGACGTTTCACAGCTCGGATTACGGAGGGGGAAGGGGAACAACATATGGTAATCTATGCCGCACTCGATCCTCCCTTTTTTATAGATGCCGCCGCCGCCGCCGTCGGGGCGCAGTGTGAATTTTAGCGCTTGTCCATAAAACTGAGAAGAACTGCCAGTTTAATCTGTTTTACTTTTTTTCTCTTTTGCCAGGTCTCCGCTCGATCTCGCTGCAGCAGCTGCCCGGCCTGTCCAGCATCCAGCAGCATCATCATCATCACCAGCACCACCAGCAGCATCACCAGCATCAGCAGCAGCAGCAGCAGCATCATGGCTCGCTCCACCAGAGCCACGGCTCCATGACGCCGCCGCCATCGCAGTCCGGCGGCAACCATGTCATCGACCATTCGCACTCGCCCATCGACCGGAAACCGGTTTACCTGCCGCCCATCACACCTCCACCCACTTCGGTGGCTTTGAATGGCGGCGGCGGTGGTGGAGGATACTACGAGGCCCTCAAGTACTAGGATGCTAACTGGAATCGGGCTGCTTTTAATGTTTCATTACCTCAAAGGACACACACACACATTAATTTAGGACTTAAGTAGTGGTTAGCGCTTAGTGGGGGAAACTCTACACTTAGAGAAATCCATTGTACGCGTAGCAATTAAAATAAACTATTTATAAACAAGACATGCCTCGCAGCGAAGTTTCGAGTAAATTAAAATATTAAATATAATCATAAAATAAATGATTTGACTTTTGTTTAATTTATTTGGATTTTGGGGGACTTACAAAGAACACATTAATGGATTAAAACAAAAGGTCTATTTAATAATGGGTTTATAAAAATCAAGGGGATAAGGTAAATATTATAAATGAACATTAAATTGTTTTTTTAAGATAGAACTTAGATTTTTTGAAATCCCAAAAATAAATTTTAATAATTATTTTTGAAAGATTCGAATGCCATTTCCAATTTTTTAAATAAAAAATATATAATATTAAATTGGTTGGAATTTTTATTTCTAAATATTACTATTTTTAACTATGGTTTTAAGGCGACCTTTCCTTTATTTTATATATTGTCTCAAGTCGGCTCAACTACTATTTTTTTAATTTAGGTTTTCACCAAAACAGAGTAAACAAATTATTTAAAAGATAAATCAAATATTTTGTATATATCATTATTATATTATCTACGTTTTATTCTCCCAGTGTAGGTTGGAAACTCGGCTATTAGTGCCACATTTTGTGACATGTAAAATTACACAGCTCGCTACTAGCTGATAATGTGCTTGTGAAGATATCCGTTGATGGGCGCCACAAATCCGTATTTTTTGGATTCGATTATTTAAGTTATCGGATAAGAGCGCTTATTTTCAAATTTTAGAAAAATATAAGTATTTTTTTGAATAGTTTCATGAACAAATTAACAGAGATCTCCCATATTTTGCTTTTACAGCTTTTGGCTTTTAAAAGTAGATATTGTTTCAAATTCGTGGAGATTTTCATATTTAATTCATTGCTAATAATAATAATATATTATAATTTGTATTTAAATAAATGGAAATTGATTATAAATATTTTCAAACCCAGGTTTAGTCATGAAAAATCATATAATCTATGCCCTCCAACGCTTAATTCACCTTATTGTGAACATTTTAAAGCACAGATTGTCCAAGAGTATCTTTAAGAAGTAAACATATATTTCTATTCAACACAAAGGTTAATTTCTCTCTTCCATTACTCCAAACAATCTAATAAACTAGAATCCACAGATAACGACAAGTTAATTGAGCCACAAAAGTGGACAACACACCCTGTCCATTGAGGAGCTAATCAGCTTAAGAGATGACCCATCGGATATCCTTTACTCTCCCCGACCGACCAACCTCATTGTCCTGCAGATGAACAATCCAATTATTCTGTTAATTGTCTCACCTTTATGGGCAAATTAAAATCCTGCCCAGAGTCAAATCGAGGAGAGGTAAGATTCACCCTGCGACTCGACTCGCAGCCATTGTCCTGCGAGGCGAAAAGGCAGCAGCAATCGCATCAAGAAGTCGTCGCCGCCTGATCATTATCTGTCTTCCACGCAGACGCTGGACAATCCGGGGGATTCGCAGGGACAAAGCTACCAAAGGCGAGTGAGAGAGAATGAGAAAAAAGGGATTCAAGGATTGCAAGACGACAGAGTCTCAGCCGAAAAGCCAAAGACAAACACAAGGCCCGGCTGGCAAGCAAAGTTTTTGAGTGAAAAATTTCACAGTCAAAGGATAATCGGGATTAAATCTTCTTGAAAAGTTAATGTTTACACACGCACCTACCGTTGGCGATGATGTTGGCGGAAAAAAGATGCAAAAATTATGAAAATATTGTCACAAGTGCACAGTGCGCACAGCCAGGACGAGAGGCCAGGTCCCAGGCCCAGGCTCAGGCTCAGGCTCAGGCCCAGGCCGAGGCTCTGGCTGGACCGAAGCGAACAGGACAATTGCAGGCGGCAATCAAAACATGCAATTGTCCGTTTCGTTCCGCCTCGAATCGAACTGCAAAGCGAAACCGACCGAAAAACCACAAAAAGGGACGCAGGACCGAGGACCCAGCACCGAAGGACACTGGACAGCGTACCGTCGTAAGAGGATTTGCGCGTCAAGTAAACACACGATTGGTAGGAGCCTGAATCCCAACCAGAGAGCCTGCAGGACTCGCAACGAAACGAAACGAGATGAAAAACCAAATCGAAGATGCACAGCCTGCATAAATAAATAAATAAATAAAATGATTTGAACATTTTTATTTTTGAGCTCACACACACACACACACGCACACAGAGAACGAAACATTTTTCTTTGCGTTAAAATAAACAAGAAATTTTTTAAAAACCGTTTGTTGCACTTTTATTTACTTTAAATTTATGCGAAAATTAAAAACGTTTTTCGCAAGGATTTCCAGTAGAAACAGCAGCTGCCGATTGTTTTCATAGACGAAACAACAGCCATGCCGAATGGCTCGGACAATAACATATATGGGATGTAGATTTCCCCCAAAAAATTCAAAGAGTTTTCCCCCATTGCGAATTTTCCCGAACTGGAAGCTACGCCCCCTTTTTATTTTTGGGCTCCCCTCCCCACGTATCGACAGCGTCTCGAGTATGTCGCGCGTATTTCTCATATAAATAAACAAAAGTCTTGTTGCAATAACATGGCAGAGGGAATATTTATTAAATAAACATTAGACCAGCAGCAGCGCAGCAACAGATACGAGCTGCGAGTTACAAACTCTCTGGGAAGGTATTTTATGAATGAGTTTAAGCGGTGGCACAGGTAAGGCGGCCTAAGGTGGGCTTGAGGTCAAATTGTGATTTAAATTTAAGAATTTAAATATTAAATTAAATTTACAAGAGGTTTGAAGACCTTCTAAAGTAATCATAATAAAAGAAAACTCTCTCTTAATTGATTAAAATTTAACAACAAAATACCCATTGACCAAATTGACCCATTTACACCCCAAAAACCCACCTAACAACAGCCATATTGAACCTCCCCTTATTGAGGCTTCATTACCGGACAGGTCACTTCCTGGAAACCCAGCGGCAGCTCAATCACTTAGCCAAAAGATCCACACCTCGGCCACGCTCCCAGCTTGCCTTAACTGCCAACCCAGAAACCCAGTGGTAGTGGCAGCCGCAGGAACTCCCACTTCCCAGCGGGTTGTAAGCCATAAAAACAAGCCACAGAAACCGCAGGACACGCGTGTGGAATCATCATCATAATCATCATTACGGAAAAAGGGGGGGAAAAACCAAACCAAAAGACCGGACACATTGAGTAGCAGTAGCACCTTCAGGTCAGGTAAGAAGACGTCTCTCGCAAAGGTTCAGCCTAAATCTCGAGCATCTGAGGGGAAAACCGGAGAGATTTCATTAAGAATTCCCGCGGCGCGCATTAAAGTCTAAACATGCCTTAAAAAGTTTTTCCCGCTAAGCGTCGATGATTAGCATCCGGTTAGGTAGGAATCGGAATCGGAATCCGGTATGCCGGATTCTCGATTCCGGACTTAGCGCCGTCTACAGAAATTTCCGCTGCTTATGACCGGAAGATTTTCGCCATGATTATGATTATGATTAAGCCTAATGGCGGATATTTCCCAACTCCTTCACAGGGAGCATCACTTGGTAGCAGTAAGGTATTATTGAAATTTAAGATATATTTCAAAGGGTTTTAATTATAGTTTGAAAGTAATACTTTTACAGGAATATCAAATGCTTGCTTTTTATTTTCCAGGAAGGTCTTTCAGCTAAAATCTATAAATAACAAGCAAAATGGACTTTGAACTATTAAAAAAAGAATCTAAAAACAACTCTTTTCCTCGTATATTTTATATTTTTAATAATATTTAATATATTTCAGTTGGTTTTATGTAAAAATAATGTTTAAATATGGCTGAAAGAAACTATTTTTCAAGCAAATGTATAAAATAATTAATAAATAAATATAAAAAATAGGTTGTAAGAACTTAAAGGCGCGTTTATATATTTTTCAAAAATATTTAAGTTCAAACTAGATCCTTTAAAGTTCAATAAACATTTTTTGAGAACATTTTCCCACATTTAACTGCTTAAAAACGTAACCTAAACCTGTAGAAAATATCTCTCTAGATGGGAATTTTTATGTAATAAATACTTATTATAAAAATATGAATATTTTATTTTAATTACTTCCTTTCTACAAGCGAAATCCCCCTCATTTTTCCCCAAGTGCATTGGCCATGTTTGTCTACCAACTAATCTGGTAAATTGTCTGGGCAAAAAGGAGCAGGAGAATAAAGATAGGGAATATATGTGTGCATAATAAGCCCAGAACCGTATACAAATCATAAATTTTAATGAGTGGCCAATATAGTCGCACCCGCAACCCCCACTCCGCCAGCAACCTCACCCATCACCCGCACCCTTAATGTTGCAGCCATAACTCCGTGAGCGAAAACACCCCGAAAAACCAGCAAAACTTTTTGGATGGGGAAATGTATCTGCGTATCTGCGTATCTGTGTATCTGAGGGATACGAAACAGGAAAGTGCAGTGTGCGAGCGAGAGGCTGCGATGCAGGCAGCCATATAGCTGCATCTCGCTCAACCCGCTAATGGCCACGCCCCCGTCTCAGTGCTGCGCAGACGTTTTCCACGAGTGTGTGAGTGTGTGTGAGGGGAACCCCCTCTCACATTGGCAGAGAGCCTCAACCGTTGCATATTCATGATTCATGAGAGAGAAAAAGGGAAAGAGAGAGCGCTGTGTGTGACTGTGTGGGTGCCGTATCTGCCGGATAGCCAGTATCTGTGTGTGTGTGTGTGTTTTTTTGAAAAAGATTGAAACCGCTTTATCAGCATTTTTAGGAGCTGTGTTTCCTTCTTCCTTCTTCGTTTTTCCTGAAAAACCGTATTTTTGTTTGCCGCTCAAATCCTTGGTTCAAGTGTCTGATTAGGTGCACTCCCTCTCCCCCCTCCACTCCACTCTGGCTCTTTAAAATCAATATTATTCTTAGATTACAGCCCCGAAAAAGGCAAAAAAAAGAAGGGAGAGAGCGGGGGAATTGCTAAAATTTAATAATGGCCACATGTTCGGACGGACAGACTTCCCCATTTCCCCGGTGTCATCGCTGTTCCGTTGACTGCATCTAATTGAGCGTGGCTAATGGGCGAGACACAGCGGTGCTGCTCCCCGGAATCTCCGCTCCCACTTCCCACTCTACACAGTTTCCCCCAAAAATAATTGCACGGTTGTCGTTTTGATCTGGCAAATATGTTTGCCAAATTGACATGTTGTGTGCGGCGAAAGCGTGGCACAAATCAAGGCCTCGCCTCAAGTTCAAGGAACTTTGGGAAACATTTTTGATTATTATTATTTTTTTTTAATTATAAATAATTTATAAATAATTTAAATAAATAATGTAATGAGTTGTAGGGCTTTAAAAAATACTATTTGTTGAGTAAAACTATGAGTTATATTTATTTGAAATATTTTTCAAAGGGTAATACATTTTTAAATATTTGAAAGAACAAACTTTTGCAAGGCTTTAAGGAACTGAAATTCTTAGAGGTTTTCGTTTAATTTTTAATATTCTACAATTTGTTTTATATTTTAAAAATTAAATATGTTTGATTCTAAGTCAAATGCCTAGAGATATACTACCAATTCTTAAAGCTGTTGAGTTTCTATTTCCTAATCAATAAATCTAATAAATTTCCTCAATCATTAAAAGCTTAAACTGAATTTAGTGAAATTTTAATTTAAAATCTATTAAAAACCCCAGTTGCTAGTTATATTTAATTCTTAAATATTAATATTCAACCTATTTAATAAAGGTTACGAGGTATACCTATTGAAACCCCTCTTTAAATTAAACCCTGCCTGGAATATATTAAAATTGAGCCTCCCAGCTTTCGACTTTCACTCCAAATGCAATGGGAAAAATGTTAAGTTGCAGTTTTGGAAAACTAAAACAATATTTGGATAGGTCAAATGCAGTGGGACGACAGCGAGAGATATGGATACAGATACGAGGGCAAGGAGCACTACGGCTTGGCGACAGCTGTGTGGGATGGGTTCGTTTCGGGTTGGGATTGAAATGTAATGGAATGGCATATCGGATATGGCCTGGACTGGGACTGGACCGGGGGATAAATCGAGAAATCGGGACTGGTGACGGGACAGACAGGCAATGGCAACTACGTAAGAATAACATGAACTGTGCAAAAATGCCCAGACGTACTCAGACAGTTGGCCACAAAAAAACGTTCACACCCACACACACACACACACAATCACAATCACGGCGCCGATATCGAAGACAGAAATTTGTTAAATCAGCAGCGACATGCCAAAAATTTGTTGGAAAGACGAAGCTAGAGATACTCTATAAGCTGGGATTGAACTAAAGTGGATAACTAAAATGGAAATGAAAGGATATTTAAGAAAATATCTCTTAAAATATTTTT
>JAEIII010000333.1:0-12187 GCA_018905755.1 Drosophila ohnishii | reverse complement strand
CCTCACTTTCCAATTTAAATTCTATAAAATTGTAAATTGTTTTGTTTAGCTGTTTAACCCCAAACTAATTTCCATTTAATTAATTTACCTACCGCATGGACTCATTGTTTGCTTTTACTTTTTCCCCGGACACCATTTTCGGATGCTTACTCTGGAGTTATTGCAACCATTTCGTAATTAGTGAGGCATACACACAAATGAAAATGAAATTTACAGGGCGACACAAACACACACACTCCGACTCGCTCCTTTTTCCAACTGTCAGCATTGAAAAGCTAAACAAACGGGTGTAAAAATTATGCAAACAGTTCAAGTGAAAGGTGGGGAATGGAAATAAATGAAAAAAGGTAGCATACATTGCAGATGAAAGCACTTCATTAGCGAGAATGCTGAATGTTTATATTTCACATATATGCCTGGACATGGAGAGGTATAGCTTTTTTTTTACTTTAAATGGGAATTTCATTGCTTGAAAGTTGGAAAAACCAAAAAGGGAAAAAATGTTTCAAAGGGACAAGGGTCTAGGAACTCAAGATTAATATAAACTGAGGTCTGTTTATAGTCTGAAATAATATTATGAAAGATATATTTCAATTTTGTGCTTCCTCTAATAACTTCGAAGAAAATTTCATTGAAATATTCCCACATTTCTCAGTCTCTCCAATTTCCAGCCAATTAACGATTTAAATCGAAATCAACCGATAACCTGTTATATAAATAAATATATAAATAAATAAACTAAAGGGCAACCCAATCCCACGTGCCTTAATTTATTGTCATAATTATAACATTTTCCATTTTAAGTTATTGTATTCATTTCGATTCGCTTATTAATGATGTAACGTTATTAATGCTGTCAGCATTTCCATTTATTTATAATTTGTTTGCCAATGTTTTTAACCCGGACTCTCGTTATTGTTAATGGGCTTTTGTTTTTTGCCCCTGGGGTTATGACCGTCTCTGTCCGCCTGTCATTGCGAATATTTGTAGTTTATATTGAAATATATATTTTATTCACTTGCCTGCCAATTGTTTGCCTCTTTATTTGGCTTGAGCCAACAATATCGAATATCATTTGCAGTCGTTGAAAAACGGGTTCGCTTTTTCCCAGCGGTTAACCCGGAAATTATTTAGCGGTCTTGTTGACATTTGGGAATATTGGTGGACAGATATTGGATATGTTTTTTATTAAAACGGGATTAATTAAGTTTGGTTTTTATATTTGTTAATTTTTATATTTTTTTAAGGCTTTCTTGCACTTTAAATTGTTGCCTGCTTTTGGGGATTGCTATGCAGCGAGGTTGTTGCGAAAAATAAAAGCATACTTTTTGTCTTTTTCTGTATGTTTTCTCTTTTACCTCTTGTAAAAAGTATCTAGTTTTTACATGGATAACACGTGAGCTGGTAAGATGTGTGCTTAATTTATTTAGATACAAATTTTAAACAATTAGTTACAGTTAAAATCTGTACTAAGGTATCAAGTTTACTTGGTTTATGACTATTCAAATTGAAAAACAGTTGTAGCCAAGATCGCCATGAAGTGTGTTGTCCTATTTTGTACATTTGTTATGTGGCTTAGTGTTGCCATGGGATCACCCCATAGTAAGTATAACATATTATTTAAATTATTATTAATTAAAAGTTAATCATATTATCTGTATAGAGTGCGTAGACAGCAATGGGAATCCTACTCTGTGCCAGAGAGATAATCGCTGTCCCCCTGCAATATGCGATTTACATCCTTTCCCTCGTTAGGGTTAAAAACAAGAATAACAATAATTATGTTTCTTTATGTATGTATATGAATCATAAAAGATCATTTTAATAATGTATATATATGCCGTATTTACTATTGAACATTTGGGGTTAAATTTATTAACCTTGAAAATAGCTTGGAAGAATATATGTGGCAAGTAAAATTTAAAAGATCTATGCTTAATTTAATTAGATACAAATGTTAAACAATTAGTTACAGTTATAATATGTACAATAGTTTAGAGTTGACTTTGGAGTAAAAATTAAACCTTACGCAAAAATCAAAATCGCTATGAAGCTTAGTGCTCTTCTTATATTAGCAAGTCTTGCTATGGCATCGTCATACCAGGGTATGCAATAAATCTAATGTCAAGAATTGTTCATTTAAGATTTTTGTTTGCCTTCTAGTCCTTAAATGCCCCCATGGTGATTGTATCACAGGCATAGGTATATTAGAAATCTGATGTAAAATAGTACTTTAATGTTATGTAAATAGTTTTTTTTTATATAGATCGGGGTCATGGTCGTCCCTCAATATGGATTTTTGAATAGCTGACTTAGAATTGTGTATTCAATACACTTGAATCTGAGTGAATGGTTTTTATTTTATTACCCTAAACCTTTTGTACATTTTTAAAATAAAAAATTAAAATTATAATACCCTGCAGAGGTATACAAGAAATACAAAAAAAAAGTGGAAAAAAAACTTGGAAAACTAAATGTGGTAAGTGATATTTAAATTAAGTGTGCTAATCTTAATTAGATACATTTGTTAAATAATTAGTTATAGATTAAGCCTCTCCTATGAATTCGAGGTTGCATGGATAAGTGCTTCGGAGTAAAAAATCAATCGTTACAGGGCAGCTGAAAAGTAAAGCCATCTTAACGCAAAAATCATGAAAATGAAGTTTGGTGTTCTCTCATCTTAGTAAATCTTGCTATGAGATCATCCGCCCTTCCAAGATGTACATATGTAGTACATTTGAACTAAAATATTGCCGCGTAAAAAGCATTGCATACTTTTAGAACCACTCAACAAATATTTATCACACTTCCCCTACAATGTATATCACTCGATAACAATTAGCTAATCTCTCTCTGTGGAGCACCATAACTTATTCAATTGCCTGTAATGTCATCACTTAACCATGCTGAAAGGCATTCTCCCCACCGTGAACCCGACACTGCTGTAAACTAACTAAATGTAAGCACTGTAATTATTTATGTTGCCAGCAACATGTTGCCGGTCGCATTGCGTCGAGTGCTCCACGAGCCGCACTTGAAAAATTAATGAGAGCCACTCGAATCGCTAATCACATGTAAGTGAAGCCTGTTCCCTCCTCCGGCAGGACAACCCTCCACCAGGATGCCCTCGGGGGCAGGCAGGAAGTGCATCGATTGACGGGGCGTGGACACAATAATAAACTCGAGGGTTGCGTTTTTGCAGATTTCCTTTGTTCGATTTTTATTCGTAATAGAAAACTTATACCTCTACACAATATACATATGTCGCTTAGTCGGTAGTGGCCCTATGATGATAGCTAACAACTAGGACCGAGGGTTGCTCGGCCATATCACAACGTACTTAGACATAGAAAAACAAATCCCTAATTTCACCTATCGTTCCCTTTGCAGTTCGATATTACTTAGCCCGCCCCGGTAGACCCCGCTTATTGACTAACTTCTAGATCTCGATGCTCCTGGCCTGCAGGCTCTTCAGGATGCCCAGCAGCTGCAGGGACTCCAGTGGCTCAAAGTCATCGGCATAGCGCACTGATGGCGGCTTCACTACATGACGCTCTCGGGGCATGTCCAGGGTCAGCGGCAGCTGCTCCGCCATCACAGAATGGTGGGTGATGAGGGCCTTTAGGCTTGTGAACTGCTTCTTGGCTCCCTTCAGGCGGTACATCTGATTCCGGGTGGACTGCACCGGGTAGGTCTTGACCTTGTTGCTCCTCTCCAGGCGCAGGAGAAGCTCAAAGTGCCGGGGAGTGCTGCGACGCAGAAGGAAGCTGCCGGGCGTGGCCTGTTGTAGGTGATCCATCGCTGCCTTGGCCGTAATCCTAGGCTGATACCAAGCACACTGCAGCAACTCCGGCTCCTCGTCGTCGTCTTCATCCTCGTCGGAGTTTTGGTTGGCGTTGCTATACCGTGGCAGCGGTGTCCTGTGGCGTTTGCTAATGGAACTCGACGAGTTGTCGGCTAGCAACTGACAGCAGTCGGAGATTCCTGCATCCGAGTCCTCTTGTTCGTCTTCCTCCTCCTCCTCTGGATTGGAGTCACTGCTTGGGTGACTGCTCTGCCAGCAGTTGAGTGAGAGCAGGGACTTTTGGGGCGATCTCTTGGGCGTGGCTGGGCTACTGCTTTCCGAGCTGCCGGATGTGGAGCTGCAGCTGCAATCCGCATCGCGTTCCTCCTCCTCTTCTTCCTCCGCGTCGGCTTGGTACGAGGAGTCGAGAAGGTCCTGCTAAAAGGAAAAGGAAAATAACTCATTAAAATAATATTCAAAAGGAGTTCTCAAAGTCACGGTCCGGGCAATTATGAGGGAACCACAATATTTAACCAAAAACGTTCCAGTTCATCATCATATTAATTTCCCTGAACCCTTTTGTGAGAGAAATTTATGCTTAAAGATATCGCATCTATAAATACACACCTCATCATAATCGCTGGTGGCTTCCTCGCTCAGGATCTCCCTCTCCTTGTGCGAGGGCTGGGCGAACAGTTTGCGCTGCAGAAAGTTCTTCATGCTGTCGTAGACCTTGTGCGTGCGACTCTGGTTTGGCTCTTGTTCGGCGGCGGTTGGGAACTGCAGCTTGTGGCTCCATTGTTGTTGGCACTTCTCGTAGGACAAGTCCTCATTGTACTGGCCATAGATGTCCGAGTATCCTGGACATTTGATGGCATTGCGTAGCTGAACAAAACAGGGACAATTTTTGTGTTAGTTTTGGTTTTGGGAAATTTGTAAAAAGTGTCCCTATAAATCTTATCTCAGACCCGGGGAATCCCATTTCACGCGAAGGACGAAGGACGCTCTTATGCAATACAGCAATACACAGATAACAGGCACACACACTCTCAGAGCTGGCCCATTATCCTGGCTTTGTTCTGCTTTTCCCTTTGTTGGGCCAATCTCATTCCAGACCCGACTTCTCCTCCTTTCTCAGCTAATGCTTTTGGGTCACTGCTGCTGTGATATCCTTGTAATGCGCTTGCTCTACTTGTTCATTGTTGTACAATTTGCCAGCGCGTTGTTTTCCTTGCTCGTATTTGCCTTTCATTTCGCCCATAAAATATTCATATGCAGCTTCTGTGGAGGGTTTCTTTTTTTTCAACACCTATCCCTGTCACCTTTAAAATATTTAAATAGTTCCCTGATTTTGGTGGGTGGAATTTTAACACTTTTGAAGAGGATTTTGGCTTAAAAATTAGTTGATTTTTCAAGGATTTCTCTATTAGTTTCTGTAGATGAGGTTTCCTTACTATTTATTCTATTGAACCATTTATTTTTTAATATTTATGTTTAATTAATCATTATTATTATAATTTTTATTTTTCCTGCTATTTCATCCTGTAGCGATGAGGTGCATCCTGCTGTTTTTTGAGTGCAGCAAATTCCCTGCGATTCCCATCACTTTTGCACACACACAACCCCTGCTTGTTTGTAGAAAAGGATAACCCCCAGGATTCTACAGCACGCACGAGCACTCCAGTCAGCAATGCCAAAAATAATGAGCATTCAATGGAAAATGGACAAAGGAACCAGGTAGAGCTCTCTCTCTCTTTATCCAAATTGAATTCGATGGGTAGTGGCTGGGGGCGTCATAATTCAACACATTCCATAAATTAGAGTTTGGCGGTGAAGGAAAACAAAGGAAGTGCACACGCAGAACTTCCGTTTCAGCAACCCAACCCACTCCCTCTGATTTGCATTAACAATTGAAAATCTTGTTTATATATACGACCCACCGACTGTTGCTACATCTTCTTGGCCACTGACCATTAATTCAAAGCCAACGAGCCGTGGTGGAAAGAGTTTTCTTTGATGTGGTGGCCACGCATAAATCAGGGGGGGAAAAGGCGGCGTGAAAATGCCCCAAAGTGTACCTTTTATCGGCTTAAATCAAACACAATGGGCCAACAAGCGTTTAATGGCTACATGGGTTTTAATTTATGCACAGCCAACGAAGAAAAAAAAAATTAAGGAGGAATCAACAGTAATTTCAATGATAATGGAGCCCCGAAAAATCCCAAAATCCAGTGAAATCCAAGCATACGGTAGTGACCCAAAAGGTGTCTGTGCTGCTCTTGGCCCTGTTCTTTTGATGGCGTGACTGCTAATGCAATAATCATGGGCCTCCATTTTGGGCTCTCTCTTTATACACCTTTTATTCTGATATATTCTGATCCTGCCCTGCGGAAAGGTTGAGCTCTAATTGATGATGAAACAGCACCCCAGAGCTGGCTCTTTGTTTGGCCTGCGAGGTGTTAGCATATTTTCGTAATCAAAATGTGTTACAATAAAAACTCAGGTAACTCGGGTACCTTCGACAGCTGACAGACAGACAGACAGACACAAGAGTGGAGAGAAGGTGTGCAGCAGACCCTTCGGGTCTGTTCTCTGTCTTATAAAAACAGTTGTTAAATTTTCATTTATTGTGCATTTAGAGCGCGGGTGGAGGAGGGGCACAGAAATTAGTTGAAGTGCCCGGAGTGAGTTGATGAATTTATTGAAATATATTTTCCTTTGTGCGCCACTTGAGGTCCCTGTATCGACATATGCCTGAATTTTCGAGAGCTGAAAATGGAAAATTCAAGCAGCTGCTTGAGAGGAAACCACCCCACCACAAGCTTCCACCTTGGAAACAGTGGTTACTCGTTCATGGCTTTTAAATTGCAACCGCAATAATAATAATACTCAAATTGGGCAATTGCCGAGACAGCTGTGCTGGCCAAATAAGACTCCTATATCCACCCTCTCTATCAATGAAATTTTCTAAAATTCCTTTAGACATTTTTGGAACAAGAATTAGTAATATTTCTTGGGGCTTTTGAATATATATCGCTTTTAGTTCCACCTAATTTGACAGCAGAAACGCTAGTCAAAGTGATCCCAGCACGGACACACGTGTCGGGGCTTTCAAAATGTCAGAGATACATGGACTTGTGAGTAGTTTATGACATTTTTTAAAACACGTCCCGCACACACACACGTTTCTCCTCCCCCTTAAGTTTTCCCTCTTCTTTTTTGGGGCCTCGTAAAATGATTTTCTCACTAATTTAGTTTTATATGCCTGGAAAAATGTTTATAGTTTCAGCTTTTTTCGGTGAGTTTTGTAAATTCTGTTTTATTGCAATTAACTTTTGAAAAATCCTTTGTTTAGACACATGTGGCGTGTGGCATTGACTCGGCGGCTCTGGCTTTTTTATGGCCGCCTCTGTGGCATTTTTATAGGTGTAAAAAATTGGGTCACATAAAAAGTTATTGAAATGTGAAACGAATTGAGTTGTTTCGTGTTTAAAAAACCATTTTGATGGGTTTATTAAATGCAAATGAAAATTGTTGAAATTTTAATTGTATTTTATGAGGTTTTTTTCTTATTTTTTTTTTATGTGGGCCAGCAGTCTCTCGAAACTTGAGGAATTTATCACTGGCGAACAATTTAATTAGAGAGATACGAGAGACTCTCTGAAAAGTTTTTCCCCCAGTCGGAGGAGAGTCAAGGGTGGAGCCGGAAGACTAGTAAATAGTTTTCCACCGAGTCTAGTCTAGTCTAATGCACACAAATCCTCGTCGGGAAGCCATATGAAACTCAAACACGGACAACGTGCTGGTGATAACGATGATGTTGGCTAGCCCCTCGCTCCTAAACCAGAACCAAAAACTATTTGTAGTTGGGAAAAGCAAAAGGGTTGGGGCGGAAAAACCAAAGGAAAAAAAGAATATAAAAAGAAACAAATACTGGCAGCATAGAGAGAGATCCCGTTGAAAGCTTTTTTGCATATTTGCATTACATTTTCATGGCGTGGCATGCGACGAAGAGGGGCGAAATTTATATCGAGTCGAGCGTAAAAATAACAATGCAGACAGTTGATGGTCGAGGCGGCAGACGGCATGAAAATAAGTGAAATTGTTGTTTACTCAAAAGGCGAGTAGTAGCAGGGCCCCAAAATATGGAGCATAAATTACGGCCATGCATGCCATGCCATTTAATTATGCTCATCAATTGTCCCGGCTGCAGATTGCAGATTATATATACCATACATACATATTGTACAGTGCGGTTTCCCCCGATAAATCTTCGGTTTAGTCAACAAGAAGGCCTCCTCTCTGCCCTGTGAATTCCTAATTAAATGCACTTAAAAGCGTTGCAATTAATTTTCTATCCTTAGAATAGCTAGGAACCCAAAAATCAAAGAGCCTCAACACCATGTAGATACATATACATGTATATATATACATGTGTAGAACACAAACACGGCCACATGGACATTAATCACTGCCCTTGAAAGGGAGGCTGGCTGCTGCTGGGTGCTCTCCGCTGGAGAAAAGTGCATTAAAATGCCTACGAATTTTAAATGCCTCAGCTCATTGCTGCTAATCGTCGCCAGCAGTTGATTTAATTTTAGCTGCGCATCTCATCGAGAATTATGAGGCCCATCAAAAGGGGATCTCTGCTCTGCCTCTAACAGCCAAGGAAATCCACTTAGACGGGGCGTTGAAGGCACCAGAGCATGGCACCATGAGAGGAAAATGCTTTCAGGCCTTTCTGACTTTTCAAAATCAGAAATTGCCGCCTGTATGCATTGTCTAGGCAAGTGCAGTTTATGCGGAAATTTATTGGCTTGAATTTATCTTGAATTTAGCAAAAAGAGAAAGCTTAACATTTTTGTCTGGGTTTTTTTTTTAATTAAATACATGAAACTAATGACTGCTTAGTTTGAGCTAAAATATTCATAAATTTCTTGTAATTAATTGGTGTTGAGCCCACGCTTTTTGGAATTTAATTTGTGTAAATTATACCTTTGGCGGAAATAAAATGATGTATCAGTTTTGCTTCTTTTTAGCTGTCAAAATGGTTTAACTAATGATTGTAAAATTATGATTAATATAAGCAGCTAATAAAATAATTTTTGAATTAAATATAAGATATAAATTTGTAATAAATGATTGGTTTTGTATGATTTAAAAGTTTTTAATATTTATATTATACTTTTAGAATGTTTTGGTATTTTCCAACTATATTTCTTTATTTTCATTAATTAATAAACCACACATAATTAGCTCAGCAAATTAAATTAGGTTAATTTCCCACAAGATACTGATACAACTGAAGTTATACTACCCATGAGTGCAGTTTTCCCTTTAATAAGACCGCTGCAAAGTCATGTTTATCTTGGCTGGGCTTAATTGTCTCCGATTTTAATCTAGCAATATGGTTGCAGTAGTTCCCTCGTTTCCAGGCCCCTTCCTCTTTAGACCCTACAGACCAGAGACAGCATATGGTCGGTCACTGCAGACAACAGTTGTGTGACAATTTTATTAGTTCTGCTGCCAGAACTTACTCACTCACTCGGTCCTTGTGTGTTCTGCAGTTCGTGACGATTCCGTTTTGTATCTTTGACCCGCGCTAGACGAGATGATGCCTTTTATCTGCTGCGAACGAACCGGCTAATTGAAATCGTTTGTCAGCACATGCAGTTCGCTGTGTAAACACTCGATGTCTGGTAATAGATTTTGATAACGAAAGCGGATATCAGAGGGGGGATTTGTGGGGGGAGGTGTCGAGGGATTTATGCCAGGAGAACTAGCTTTTTATAAAGCGGACTCCAAAGAAAGTGGCTCCTAAGATAATGGGTGTTTACGAGCAATTTATGGAAGGAGTTCAAAGGCATAACTCTAGTTTTATCTGGTAAGTATCTTTCAGATACAAATAACTATCTCCCCACTTCGAACCTTGAATAAAAGACTTCTGAATGCACATTTTTTGGCCATTTTCAGTCTTTTGTGGAACTCAAGACTTCTGGTTAAAAACAACTCCCGTTGCGACCACACCCTCTCTGCCAGCTTCAATAGAAACAATCCTTTTGGGAGCCAAAACAGCCAACACCTACACTTACACCATGAAAAATTCTATTCAAAAAGGCCAAAGAACGTCGAGGCAGACAGATTTTCATAGATCAAAACAAAGGGAAAAGAATCCAGAGAGTCGGGAGATACAGAAGGCGAGAGAGATGGGTGTCAATTCCAGTGAAAAATGACAAAATGAAAAATGCAGAGGAGGCAAAACGGCAAAACTGTCATTCCGTTTGAAATTACAAACTCGAGATTCCATTTAAAAAAATATTTTGATAAATGCTGCTGCTGCATTTCAAATAAAGATGAGATTAGCCAAAGAAAGTTGACTTTGCATACAGGTAGCCATTGGTAAACCAGGTAGTTTGTCTTAATTAAGCTATATTTTGGGGGATATCAACAGTCGGGCATCGCGGCTAGACCATAAAGCCTAGTTAGCGCTTATCTCACATCTAAAACAAATAACATATGCGCCTTGTTGGTAAATAGAAATGCATTTTGTGTCAAATCAATCATTATCTTTTTGAGGCCCAAACATATGTTTCGATTTCAATTCCCGACTCGGTTTTTGGGTTTGTTTACTCGGCTTATCTAGACTTAGCAAATCTGGCTGCATTTACAATTTGATTTATTTGAATTCTGATTTCGGCTTACAGTACTCCGATTCCCACCCTCTGCCCTGCTTGCATTTAGTTTTATATATTTATGCAAATCATATTTATTTGGTTCGGCGTGATTTAGTGTCCCACTGATTTACGCCGACAGTCGAGTTTATTATGCTGCGCTCGGGCTTTGTCTACGCTATCTGTGACACTAAATCATTTTAATTGTTGTCGTTCGTGTTTTGAATTCGGCTAGAATTCACTGTAGATAGTGCCAAGTGTGCGTGGGTGTTGTGTTATTCGTGAATGTGTGGGGAGTGTGTGACATAGGGAACTACTTTTGGGAACTACAAAAAAGAGTGTTTGAATATATCTAAAGATGACTCAGGAGTGGCTTTTATTGTAGTTTATTTTTCTTTTATTTCATTTAAGTTGCTATTGTCTTCTAAAAGGCTTTACAAAGGCTTCCTTTCTAAGCTGAAGATCGGAAAAACTTAATGGGAAATCAATTATTGTGAGGCCTAAAGGTTTTATTTATTAAACTCTTTAAGAAATTCTTTCAAAAATAATGTTCTTGAGTTTTTGTGAAAGACTGTAAAGCGCATTATGTAAAATCTTTGTGAAAAGGCTTGAAATGATGATCGTAAAAGATCCATCAAATCTTCTTATAGGGTTTATGGCTCTCTAAAATAGATTTAGGAGAGTTTATGTCAAGGATTGACAGATCTAAAATATTTTAAATATTCATTAATAAAATCTTTCTATGGATTCTGTAAATATAGTTTCTATAGAAACAATCTTTAAAAAGATGTAAACAGATCCCCTAAGATATTATTTCTAGGTTTTAAAAAATACGATCCCTTGACCTTATATAAACAAAGTTAACTCACCATCTTATTCTTTTGCTGGGTATCCTTTTTGCTGATATTTTTCTGGATATTATCCGTGGCGCCAAAGCGGTTGTACTGGAACAGGCGACCCATTTTCTCGTTGTTATTGTTTTTGTGAGTTTTAAGAATTCCTCGTAATTCTTCCGATTGTTTACACTTTGGTCTTTGGACACAACAAACACAAACACAATAAGCTAAAGTCGTAATTTCCACAACTTTATGGACGCCCTTCAAGTGTGTTCAATAATTTAGCGCGTAAAAGGAATTTCGAATCGGTGTCGAAGTCGAAAACTAAGTCGAAGTCCGGCGTTCGAGTCCCGGGAGCGATGCGAGCGATCGGTTCGAAGTGCGCAGAGGGAATGAATTCCACGGAGCGAGTGCATCGAAAAAATACAACGGAAAATGAGCACGAGTCGGAGAGCCAAGGAGAGGCAGAGGCGGAATAGGCAGTGGCGGGGGTGAGGTGAGAGAGAGCGAGCGCTGGAAAAGCGGCAAGGGGAGGATAGAGCAGCAGCAGCAGCAACAGTCGCTGAGATACAAATTTCATGACAGGCAGGCAGGCGAGCCGGCGTTGTTCATGTATTTACCGCTAGTTCTTTCTATGCCTTTCCTCTCTCCATTCCCCTGTCGGTGTCTCTGCCTCTGTGTGTGTGTGTTGAGTTCGTTTTTCTTCATTTGCTTTGCTCAAACCACACACACAGACGCGCGCGAACTGTGGAACACTCAAAACAGCAACAGCACAAATAGAAGTAGGAACGAGATACAATGGGATGGGCGACTAGGAGATACCTCTTAAAATAAATAGTGTTGCCTACTTTGAGGCGCCTTGAAGGATACGATTTAAACGTCTTTAGTTATTTTTT
>JAEIII010000287.1:0-20125 GCA_018905755.1 Drosophila ohnishii | reverse complement strand
ATACGGAGCGCAACCAGGAGGAGTTGGTGGACAGACAGGTATCGGAGGAGGACAGCCCGGATACGGTTCGCAGCCAGGAGTTGGTGGACAGACAGGAATAGGGGGAGCACAGCCCGGCTATGGAGCGCAGCCAGGAGTTGGTGGTCAGACAGGAGTCGGAGGACAGCCCGGATATGGAGCGCAACCAGGAGTTGGTGGACAGACTGGAATCGGAGGCGGACAACCCGGTTACGGATCGCAACCAGGAGCTGGTGGTCAGAGAGGAGGCGCTGGCGGACAACCTGGAGGTTACGGCACTCAGCCGGGTGCGCCAGGTACGGGAGGCTTCGGTACAGGTCAACCTGGTTACGGACCGCAGACAGGAGGAGCGGTGCTGCCTGGTGGCGGCAGTCAAATTGGAGCACCGGGACGTTATACAGCTGGAACAGGTGTTGCTCCTGGCACCGGCGGAGCTGGTGGTGTTGGAGGTGGCGTTGGTAAGCTGGAGCATCTTGAAAGTCTTGGCCAGGTTTTTATTAATTACTTGCAGGTGTTCCTGGTGCTTCTGGTGCCGTGGGAGTTGACGACGCCTTCTCTCAGGCAGAATCGACCATTGGAGACGGACAGGCCTCCGCCAGTGCTCAAGGCAAAAAGAACGGCGGAACAGCCAAGACCCAGGTGTCTGGCACCTACAGCTCGGGCGGCACCTTCAGCGCCAGTGCTATGACATCGGACGCGGATCGAGCGGCCAGTGCTCAGGTGACAGGAAACGCGGATGGAGCGGTAAGCCAGTCGCAGGGCTCAGGCGGCCCCGCCCAGTCGCAAGCGCAGGTGCAGGTAGGCAAGGATGGCGGCACCAAGGCCTCCTCACAGAGCGGAGGTATTATCCAACAGAGCCAGAGCGAAGTGCATGCCAACGACAAGGGTGGCCTGGCCGATGCCCAGTCAAGCGGACCTGGCCAAACGTCTTCCCAAGCTCAGATTGGGTTCCGTCCCGGTCAAGAAGCTAACCCGCCGGCAGCTAACGGTGGCGGCCAGGCTTCATCCTCGTCCGGTGCCCACTCTAGTCAGAGTAGCTCACAGATTCATGGAACATCCAGGTAAGTTAATAAAGCAAGGACTCTTATAAGAGTTTATTAATGGGGTTTAAATTGCAGTTTTGGCGTTTCGTATCATGGAGCCGCACAGTCCGCATCGGGAACCAAGGAGCAAGTGGCTTCTTATAGAGAACAAAACAGGGAATTGTTTAACACCATCAGTCAGTTTGGCAACAATGGCAACGCGTGAGTAAATCAAGAGGAGGAATTTAAATAAGGAAATTGAAAAACCTAAAATTATATTTTCAGTGTCACTGATCGCGCTGATGCCGTCTATAGCGGACCAGCCCTCACTGACGAATCCGAACGACTCCCCGAGCTGCAGCTCAAGTCCACAAAACCCAAGGAGGAAACTGTCAAGGATGATAAGCAGGAACCGGCAGAGCCTTCTCAGTACGAAGACGAGGACGAAAACGAGGCTGATGAGTATGATGAAGATGAATACTACAACGAAAAGCCGGTCAAGTTGGAGGAGAGTCCCAAGCCGGCGAACATAGTGAAGCCAGAGGCCACACCAGAGCCACAGGCCTACACACAGTCCTCCCCCACGCAGACACAAAAGGCTGTGGTGGCACCAGCAGCAGGTGATAAGTACCAAGTGGTTCAAAAGCAGAACGGCAAGGTCAACACCTACACCGTACCCACCACAACAGAGGCCATTCCACCAGGTTTCCGGGGCACTGTCAACGTGCAAAAGAAGTTCCACACCAAGGCCCTGGAGCTGCACCCCACCAACAAGGTTGAAATCACTGCTGACACTGATGGCGAGGGCCCTATTCGGGGCGACAAGCCTACACAACGAGCTCCAGACAGCTATGTCACCGTCACCAAGTCGGTGACCGGCAGCATGGACAACAGCAAGAATCCGCCGCAGGAGAACAAGAACTTCCAGTCGACGTACTACACCAAGTCATCGACGTGCGGCTACTTCACCTTCTCGTGCAACATTGTTTATGGAGCGAACGGAAGGAGCAAAATCTGCCGCCCAAAGGCACCCGCCAACGGCAAGTGCTAAAACAGGAGCAGATGATGCCACAGACCTTGAACAAACCCACCCCACCCATATTATAGTAGATCAGTTCCAAAGGGGCTCAATTTGTAGAACAGCTTAACCATCTACAAACACCTATTTGTATTTTGATGCAGCGTGTTTATAAGCATTTAAGTGTTTTTCGCAAATAATTTTAGATTTTCACTGCCATTCTTTGAATAATTTGTACGTTTTGCAAACTGTAATTAATATTTAATAACAAATCACAAACCAAAACAAAAAAGAAAATCTTTTTCTAAACACACATCTTGTCGCAGGTGAGTAGGAGAGAGTTCCAGAACAGATATTGCGGACACGTCTTCACGAAGGGCAGGTAATCGCAGTGAATAAAGCGAGTGCAGTCACCTGGGTATGGTATCACCTGGCCGAGCTTATTGTCACAAATGGCGGTTAAGCTGGGAGCTTCGGTGACTGGTGGAGATGTAGAGTCCAATGGAGAATCGTTGGAAACACAGCCACCTAGAGTTTGTATTTCACATCGCTTGAGTAGGTCATTCCAGTGAAAATTCGGGGGACAGCTCAACAAGGACTTTTCGTAATACCGATGACAGTCGTTGGGATAAGGCAGCCTTAATACAGCCTGCGCCATAAAGATTCCACAACAAAATAGATACAGGGAAATTCGGAGAAGCACTAATGAAAAATAGGAAATATTTTATTAGATAGAAACTATTACTGATACTTTTCCTTAAAGGTCTTTTGTTATACTTTTTAATGTGAAGACTCTGATCGTCTGAAAGAAACTCTGCAATTGTCTTGGTATTTATATACGCCTGGGTTGTGCCTCAAAATTATTGATATATTGATACCGATTATTGACTTTCTGTATCTGATTTGCCCTTGAAAAATTATATTGTCCGGTCAAGTGGTTTTAACATCAAGCTCTTAAATAAATATTAATTTTTTAAATATATTTATGATTAAAAAAACCAAGATTTCTACTTTGTGAAGTATTCCAATAATAAACTAATATTATTCAACCAGAAGATGTAGCTACTGTGAAGAATTTAACATTGAGTGATGGATAAACATTGGCATTGAAATAATCTTTGTTTAGATTATCAATCAGGGAATTACCTAGAATAAAGGCTCAAAGTTTATTTGTTCACGAAGACATTTATGCGATAAATAAAACCCAAGTAGTACTTTATTACGATAACAAAACTCGAAACAAACTGAGTATAAAAAGCGACGCTCAAGACTGTGTAGAACAATCACTTTAACAACGAGCTCATCTCTGGACGTTATCAAAAGTAAGAATTTTTTTAAGAAGGAAAATCCTGTAGTATTATTAAAAATAATTATAATTCAAGTGTTGCAAGGACCAGCTTTTCTTCTCTTGGCTTTAATGGCTGTCTTGTCCATTGTTAAGTGCCAGCAGTACTCTGTAATAGTAAGTTATCCCTCGAATATCCGTGGGCCCTAACTATAAGCAAATCCTTTGTACTAGCCTGCCACGCCCATTCAAAAATGCCCACTGCCGGACGATCCCAATCACGTGGTAATGCTGCCTTACGCCAACGACTGCCGCAAGTACTATACCTGCCAGAATGGACAGGCCTATGAGCATCAGTGTCCAGCTAACTTGTACTGGAGCCAGTTGACCTACCGCTGCGACTACAAGGAGTACTCCAACTGCCAGCCCGATGAGCCTGCCAATCCATTTAATCCTGTTCCTTCAGTGCAATATAGCTCTGTCCCCGGCGACTGCAGTCGCTTTTATGTTACTAGTGTCCTTCGCTGTGATGATGGCCTTCAATGGAGTGACCAATATCAGAGTTGTGTAGCGCCCCAGTTCTCCAACTGCGGAGTCGTAGTTCCAGTTCCGACATTTCCTCCTGTAACTCCCACGTGGCCAAATGGTCCCACAGCTGCTACTCCACCCCCTTATGACGGGACTATTTCGGATCCCAACCTCCTGCCAATTGATCCAAATGCTTTGTGCGGGAATAGTTTGACCAATGCCTACATTCCATATCCTGGCGACTGTCACAAGTTTATCCATTGCGGACCAACTGCAACAGTGCTTACCTGTCCCGGTAACTTGTATTGGACTCCCATCACTCTATCCTGCAGTGTATCAAGCGCTGGCTGCCAGTAAAACTAAAATGGTTATAACTCTTGAATATTCATTTGTATTTTTGTATTATTTTGTGTATTTAAATAAAGTTACATTGCATTAAAAATCAAAAGAAAAGCTTGAAATCGCTTTAAAAACACGACTAAGAAACCCAAGATCAGTTGAATGAAGGCGCTATCCTGTGGGATTACATTTAGCTAGCTGAGCATCCATACAAATAAAATCAATGGGACTGAATTCTTCATTTTCTGGACATGCAAAACCAACTGGAATGGGTTCTTGACACACTATGTACTTGCTGCAGTTATTGGGGTAGGGAACCAGAGTTCCCTCGATTTTATCATCACAAAAGCTGTTAGGCAAGGGCTTCTCCTCAGCTTCCGTGGTTGATGTTAATGGGGTTTGTGTAGTTGTAAGAATAATAGAGCAATTAGCATACCACGGAGCCATACATCGTTCTAGAGAGGCACTAAACTCCTGACCAACGACACAGTCATAGACAAGAGGGTAAGGCTGAACACAGGCTATAAACTTGGTGCAATCGTTCGGATAGGGAACTAGCTTTCCATTTGGCACGTCCTCACAAGGATGGTTTTCTGTGCCGGGAGTACTTGAGGTAATTAAAGTTGTAGAGCTCTCAGTGGTAACTGTAACTGATGTGGTAGAGGTAGTGGAAGTGTATGTCTCTCGACAGGCATCTGGTGAAACATCTGAACCACATTCTCCAGTCAGGGGATCGAAAAACTCTCCCATGCTACAAATGCCCATCATGTAGGAGGAGTCATCAACACATCGTATAAACCATTGACAATTATCTAGATACGGCAAGTTTTGTCCGGAATTATTAAAGCAAACCGAAGCCTCTGGGGCTGGAGTCGTAATTTCAGGCGATAGAGTTGTGGTTTCTCCTTTAGGACAGTCACTCGACTCCCACTCTACACATATCTGAAGAGCCTCATTAAAGAACAAACTTTGCGGGCAGTAAAACGCTATTGGTACAGGCCGAGCGCAAGCTATGTACTTGCTGCATTCATCGGGATAGGTGGCATAGTAATCCTCGCCATGTCCAGAACATATTCCCAAAATATCCGCCGGATTAGTAGTTGTATCCATAGGTACAGTGGTTGATATTGTGGGTAAAGGTGAAGGCGTTGTGGAGGGCGTGGTGGAAGCTTCACTTGTCGACGATTCAGTGGAAACTCCAGTTTCCTTGCACGCCGTTGGTGACACTTCGGGACCGCAATTGCCTGTTTGAGGATCATAAAAGCCATTGTATATACAATTGGCCACCGTGGACTTTCCATCTCCCATGCACAATATATATTGCTGACAATTCGTTACTAAAGGATAGGAAGCGCCCAGTTCCTGATCCGCACAAATGTCCTCCGAACTCTTTGTTGTGGTTACAGTGGTGGTAGTAGTGAAGGCATCAAGGCAAGCGGTAGGTGATACATTTGGCCCACAATTACCGGTATCTGGATCGAACCAGGCATTAACCGGACACTTGGCAGTCGTTGATTTACCGCCACCGAGGCAAAGCAGGTACTGCTGGCAGTCGGATTGCAAAGGAAAACTAGCTCCTAGCTCCTGATCTGCGCAGGGATTCTCCTTGTCGCTTAGAGTTGTTGTGGTTGCAACAGTTGTCAAAGGTGAGCTGGTGGTAACAACTTCACGACACGCTTCCGGCGAGATATCTGGCCCGCAGTTGCCGCTTTTCGGATTAAACCAATTGTCCACGGGACATGGGAAAATACTGTATGAGTCGTTGCCCCAGCAGTAATAATATTGCTGACAATTTCGAATGTCTGGAAACATAGCTCCTAGCTTTTGGCCCTCACACTCTGTGAAGGGTTCTTCGGTAGTTGTTGTTGTTTCATCTCCATCTTGGGTAGTTTGATCGCCAAAACACACAACATTATCTTTAAAATCGCAAATTTTTAAATCCAGATTGAAAAGCAGCTCTCCAGGACATTGTTTTTCTTCACTTTGTCCATTTATGCACACGATGAACTCACTACAGCTTAAAGCAGACGGAAGTATGGTATGATTGGTCTCATCCTTACAAGGATTTTTAGGGTTTGGCAACGGAGTGCATTTCACAGCTTCCGGTGTATCGCATATACGCAGGGGACTGTTGAAGAGTTTTCCATCGGGACAGTACTCCAAGTCAGCACAGGAATCATTGCACCAAATATAAGCACCGCAGTCGTAGGGATATTCATAATATCCATTCGATAAATTGGCACAAAAAGGGGAATCCATTCCCAGAGAGTCGCCAAAAGATGTTGCCAAAAGCCAACCAATGAAATGGAAGTACTTCCAGGCTATGTATAAAAAATACATTTTACTCCCTTTATATAATTTATCGAAAAGTGTAAGTGTTTACCTGACATTGTTATAGTTTATTCTTTTTAAATATTTATTTACTTTTGAAATAAGTGCGTGTGCTGATGGTTCTACGGTCTGGAATTAACTGAGCTCTTACTACATTTTTTGGTAATTCTTAAGCACAAATATTTGATAAATGCCTGCCAATCTCAACCAACGTTCTTCTTCATTGATAATGACTAATACACATTGATAACACATGACTAGAAGCTCTGAGAAAAAACGGCACAACAAGGAAATAGACAATAAGTTTATTAATAAAGACCCATGATAATCTGTCTCGTTTTCTTTCCAATTAGGTTCAGTGAGATACCAGAGAAGTACAACTTGGTGACACCTATAAGCATTCCTTCCTTAGACAACGCAAAAAACTCGATATAGTCTCGCCTACTTTTAGGCTCAGCAAAATAAAGTGAACCAAGAACCCTTCAAGGCTTTTAACTTTATGATTTTCTTTAATAATACTGATTTATTTTGAGTACACATATCATATAAATCATAGGTAATCAAAATTAAATAAATAAATAATTTATAAATCAATATTTTCCCTGTGCCACCCCAAGAGATCTTGAACCTTGGTATGTGTACAGATATTTCCCACTAAATACATATATACATATACATTGTCATGTTTTTATCAAACCTTACATATGTTTTATATGAACCCTTATCAATTCTTAGTAAGAAAATGTAGATAGTACTCGTACTCGAGCACCTATCACATCCGAACGATACAATCAAATGTTGAACACTTTACATATTGGCAAATCATGCAAATTTCCCATCATTGATAGTCTATAAAAACGGCGTTCAATGAATGGAAAGTTTCAGTTCGATTAAACACTCGATAGCGACAAAATGAAGCTTTTCGGACTGCTCTTGGCGGTTTTTACACTCCAAGAAAGAACACTGGCTCTGTCTCAAGTATGTAAAAAGGAGTCTTGCCATGTTATCCGAATTATTAAAGCTTCCTTTTATAGGATGGATTTGCTTTCAAAACTTCTATTTGCGACGGTAAAAACGGCGGACTCTTGCCTATTTTTGGAACGTGTTCTGGATACTATGTGTGCGCGGATGGAAAAGCAGTGGTTGGATCCTGCGACCCTGGTACCTTATTCAATCCACTAACTTTGCACTGCGACGCGGCCCATAAGGTGGAGTGCATCTTTGATGCCAAGGATACCAAAAGCAGCGACGAATCGAACTCAGATAGTGAGGAGGACTCTCAGGAGACATTCCACACTGATGCTCCAGTAACGGTTAAGCCTACAAAGCCACCTGTAATCCAGGAATCAGAACTTTCGGATATTTCCCAAAGAATGTGCTTGGGCAAAAAGGACGGCGTAATGCTGACCAAAAAGGGATCGTGTGGGGAATACTATGTGTGCAAGTCGAAAAAGCCCCGTCTTCGGTCTTGTCCTGTCCAACAGCACTTCAGTCCAACGCGTAGAATTTGCATGAAGGCGTCGGAAGCCAAGTGTTCTGTCGGTGGTCAGGATATCAATCTGCAGGACAAGCCGGCCGTCACAGGGGGACTGTGCCCAGAGGATAAGGAGAACTCCCTGGCGGCACATCAAAGCGATTGCGGGAAGTTTCTTCTCTGCAGCAATATGATGTTCCTGGTCATGGACTGTCCCGTGGGTTTGCATTTCAATGTCGCGTCCTCGCGCTGCGACTATCCCAAGATTGCCAACTGTCAGGTGAAGAAAAAGGAAACAAAGAGCAAAACAAAGTCAAAAAAGAATGGCCGCCGGCCCAAAGCTCGTGTGTTGTAACTCAAGCATTCAAAACCCATAATTACAAGTCGGATATTATTCAACCTGTGTTGTTGTGTTACTCTTCAATATACGATTAAATATATATGTATATATGTATGTTTATAAATGTAGCTATATACAAATATATTGGCACTTACAAAAAGGTATTCAAACTCAGTTAAAATGATGACCAATACTTTAGGAAGGGTATTAGAATTTAAAAAATTTTAACCTAAAATGAATTAAAAATTACAATGAAATTAAACTTCGGATAGCCGAAGCTTGTACACCCTTAAACTTTGCTATGGGAACTGGGTACCGAAGTTGAAATCGTTCATAAATAAGCCAAAAATACATTGATTTTCATTCGGAAAGCCTTTCTATGCTGGGTTTTTCTAGGTTAAGAAATCTGCATACCAAATTTTAAATTTTCAGAAATCAAAATTTTTGGCCATTTTCGACAATTTTAACAATGTAACCCCTTATAAAATTTTGAAAAAATAAAAAAATAAAATTTTTGTTTTTTTTCGGCATGTCTAAAAATACTTGCCAGTTGATGCTGATCACTTCTATATATGATTTATAATGTTGGAAATTACTGCTCCACTGCCTATTAAGCTTCTGACTAAAAATATAAAACCGTGCAAGGGTATAATAATTAAAAAAGTTTTAAGCTTAAGACGCTGTTAGAAGCCTTTATTTAAATTTATTTATTTATTTAAAATGGTCAAAACTTGACAAGACATTTTAATTTTTAAAAATTTTGAACTTATGCAGATTTGTTAACCTACTAAAAACTAACCGAATTTAAATTAATGAATTTTTGACTTGGCTATAGAGTTTTTACGCATAGATTTGCCCATAAAGTTGCCATATCAAAATATCGAGAAATATTTATTTTAAGAATTCGAGTTTTTCAGGAATTCTTAAAGACATCAGATACCCAGAAAGTCAGTGATAGCTAAAAACCATATATAATTATATTCGCTATTAAAAAATAATTTAAATAATTGATATTTAATTATGTTATTGCTATTACAAAATCAATTAAATATTTTTTTAAATATCAATTAGCTTATGATCAAACATTGCTAAAAGTTTTCTTAAGAAAATAGTTTACTGTTGTTTTATAAAAAGTCAACGCATTTTTATATCTTGTAAATTTAATAGATTTAATGTGTCATCTGCACGAAACAAGTACCCATTGGAAACATAAAACCCATTTGCGCTGCTTAAGACGTATTTATTGAGATATTCAGCATTTTACATTGTACGCCCAATCGCAGGTCTTGATCTGCTCATTGAAGACGAGTCCGGATGAACAGCTGAAGTCCACCTCGCACTCGCACTGGCAGACAATATACGAAGAGCTGCAAGCGTTGGCCCCAGCAAACATGGTTCCGTCGCGCTGGCCAACACAGCGTCCTTGACTCTCACAGTAGGTTCCAGAGGGACCGGCGCTGGGACCGCTGGGCGGCGCAGTTCCATCATCGCAGTCGACGTTCTCGGGGTAGTCACAATCTCCAGTGACGTTGTTGAACTGCAGATTGTTGGGGCACCTCTGCTGAACGTACTTGCCGTTGACGCACTGGAAGAAGGCCGAGCAGTTCTTCTCCACGGGCCACATCGAATAGTTGGGAAGATCGCAGCACTGGGGGTCGCAGGTCTTGGGAATGCAAACGTTATCTGAGTCGACAACACACTTATTCAGTGTGGTGTTGAAGAACTCAGTCGCGGAGCACTTCATCGCAACATAGTTGCCGTTCACACACTGCAAGTATCCGGCGCAATCCGACGGATTTGCCTTCTTGTCGCCCTCCGTGCATGATGGGGTGCCATTGCATTCTCCGTTGTCCATCTCGCAGATCTGGGATTTACTATTCCAGTACTCGCCGGCAGAACAGGACATGGTAACGTACTTTCCACCCGCGCAAATTTGGTACTTGGTACAGTCACCGGATGGCTCTGGCTGTTTGCTTCCCTCGGTACAGTTGACGCAGGTTCCATTAGTATCCGGAACACAAGTACGCGTGATGTTGTTGAAGTAGGCACCCTCGGGGCACTTCTTGTTCACCAAGCTGCCGTTGGAGCATAAACGGTAACCAGCACAGTCCAAAGGATCCCACTCTGACTCTCCTTCTGTGCAAGATGGACTGCCGTTGCACTCGCCATTGTCCTTGAGACACTTTTCCCAGGTGGTGTTCCAGTAGTAGCCGCCTTCACAGGACACAGTTACGTACTTTCCACCGGAGCAAAGCAGATACTTGGTACAGTCACCGGAAGGCTCAGGTTTGGTGCTTCCCGCGGTACAGTTGACGCATGTTCCATTAGTATCCGGAACACAAGTACGCGTGTTGTTGTTGAAGTAGGCATCCTCGGGGCACTTCTTGTTCACCAAGCTGCCGTTGGAGCATAAACGGTAACCAGCACAATCCAAAGGATCCCACTCTAGCTCTCCTTCTGTGCAAGATGGACTGCCGTTGCACTCGCCATTGTCCTCTAGACACTTTCCCCAGGTGGTGTTCCAGTAATACCCACCTTCGCAAGACACAGTTACATACTTTCCACCTGAGCAAAGCTGGTACTTGGTACAGTCGCCAGAAGGCTCTGGCTTGGTGCTTCCCTCAGTGCAATTAACGCAAACTCCACAGGTGTCGCGAGTGCACTCAGTCATGTTGAAGAAGTATCCATCGGGACAGCTCTGGTCTACCACGGTTCCGTTCACGCACTCCAGATACCCGGCACAGTCATCCGGATTGGCTTCGATCTCCCCCTCCTCACAATTCGGCGGATAGCACTCTCCATTGTTAGTATCGCATTCTCCAATATACGGGTTCCAATACTCTCCGTCAATGCAAGACTTGGAAACAAATTCGCCATGGCAGCACACGCTATACTTTGTGCAATCATCCGGGTCGCATTTTGTCTCGCCATCCGTACAGCACTCTGCATTCAGGGATCCCACGAAAAGGGAAAGCGCCAGGCACAGGGAAACCACTATAAATTTAGGGTGAATATCCATTCATTTAGTGCTTTACTTTGGTTGCTTACCATAGTGCTTAGTTTTGAATTGGGCCATCTTGGCACTCCGTATATCAAACGTTCACTGATGTGCCTTTGCTCCATATTGGCTTTTATATTTACTGGCAATTAAAATAATGAAATGTCTTTTCCTGCTTCACAGCATGTGCCGGTGATAGTAGGGCATCATTATTGATTTTATCAGCATACTCTTACAGTAGTTATACAAGCAAAAGATATTGTCACTATTTATACCACCCAAACATTGGTGAGTGGAGAATCTGCAAACTCCCTGAGTGCAGAAGGAAATTGTTTTGTTGCGGACATCTCACTGCTGCTGAAGGCCCCACATACAAGAAGATATCTACATGTACCCCTTTTCCTCTCTAGTATTTCTATAGGTATTTATAATCCCTCTCGTGCTGACCGATAAGCCGCAGCTGCTTGCTGATTATAATGATTTATTAGCCCCCAGTTTCATTAATAAATACAGTTAAGATATGGCTTTGATAATGATTTCCTTTATTCTACAATAGGTCAGTTAGATCGTGCAAGCGACTTTATTGGCGTAATTGCAGATCTTTTCACTTTGGTCCCAGTACAACCCATCTGGGCACTCCATCTCGACTTCACACTCGCACTGGCAAACCACATACCGTCCACAGTTTGTCTCCGAAGGCAGGTAAGTACCCTCCTTCTTGTTCATGCAACGACCGTTACTCTCACAGGATGTGCCAGAGGGACCAGCACTTGGACCCGATGGCGGCGTATATTCCCATTCGCATTTATAATTCTCTGGGTAGACACATATATCCAGTTCAGGGTTGAAGATTAGATTGTTGGGACACAATTGCTCCACGGCGCAGTTGTAATTGCACTTGTAGAACGAATTGCACGAGCCGGGCACCTGGAAAAGCTCACCCTCGGGCTGGTCCTTGCACACAGGGCTGGTGCTGTTGCAGGGCACCTCGGGTACATAGTCCTCAGGATAGTCGCACTGATCTGAGGTTGCATTGTAAACAAGGCCACTGGGACAGAGATCCGATGAGGCACCTGCGCCAGCATCGCCACCGGTTTCAGTGTTGCTTCCCTTAGGCCAGTCACAAACTCCCACTGCCGGATTGAAAACCAGCTGAGGATCACACTTCATGGCGACGGGACACTGGCATTGGCAAACAAAGTATCCGTTCGAATTGGGGTCCGCAAAAGTCTCTCCATCGGGCTGTTTGTTGCAGTCTGTGTCGCTGGAGCATGAGGTTCCGGAGGGTCCCACCACCTCCCCCGCAGCATCGGCAGTTATCTCACAATCCACATTAACCGGATTATCGCACTGATTCTGCTCCTTGCTGAAGTACAGGCCACTGGGACAGGTCATTTCATTCACGCATCCGTTGCTGCATTGGATAAACCTGACGCAGATCCCGGGCATGTCTAATAAGGTGCCGCTTTCCTCCGCGACGCACTCGGTACGGGGACTGGAGCAGTATGAGGGTACCACGCCTGGACTCGCTGGCGTAGTGTTGGAGGAGTTGGTGGTGTCATCTGTGGGATCAGTGGAATCTGGGGGACTCGGAGTAACAGTTGACTTGGTGGTGGTGTCCGGACCGCAATCCTCAGTGGTTGTTTCATCTACTTCATCCTCATCGATGGGATCTTGACACTCGTCGGCACAGCAGTCGCACGTACACTGGTCATCTGCTCCGGCGAAGGAGGATAGTCCCAGGCAGTTGGCTCGCCACTGGAAGTCACATTCTCCAAGCTCGCGATTAAAGTGAAGTCCCCGGGGGCAGCTACCAATGATGGACACCTCGCCTCTTTGGCAAACCACAAAGCGAGAGCAGTGCGTGGCCAGAGGAAGTCGAGTGCCGTCCTCCTCATAAAAGCAGACATCCGCCAACTGGGCTACCGCAACTTGGAGACCTCCGGCCAGCAGCAGTAGCGCCCAAAGAGCTAGAATTTTTTGTAGTGGGTAGAGTAAACCATATTCCGGGATTGACTCCTCTAGTTACTCACCACTGGATTCGGTTCGGCGCATTGTCGTCTGATCGGCTTCCGAATGGTTCAAAATTCGCAAACGACTAAGTGGCTAACCAGGCAGAGTGGCAGCATTTAACTGTGCCTCGAGGCCCCCAAATCAGTAGTCAATCTTCTGATAATACCAATCACCATATCAATCTCTCGATTAGTTCACCAACTGATTTGTTTTGCGCCAGTGTAATTAGGTGTGTGTATGCCTTGGGCTCGGGGCGGGACTTGAGGCCCTTATCAAGCCCGGCTCCCTCACTTGGCCATAAAGTTTTCCAGAAATTTGGCATAGGTCTTACGGATTCCCTACTATTGAATGGGTATTTGGCGCCGCAACCGCCCTGGCGTCTGCTTAATTTATGTTTCACTCGCACTCTCCCCGATAAGCACAACACGCAAGCTGCCTAATCATTCGCATCGCTTTATTGAACATTTGAAATTAAATGACGTTTATTGTCGCTCAAATTGAAGTGGCAGTGTCGCGAACTTTTGAAGCGGATACACTCGATACAGTAGCAGAGCCACAAGTGATAATGCTCGACCACGGGATACTTCATAAGCGTGAAGGATTCAAAGACGAAAGCAAAACTGATTTGGTGGAAAAATTATAGGAGCTAAGAAGCTCTTTCTGGGAATATCAGCTATAAAATTAGTTAAGTAATAATACTGACCCTCATATCATTTTATTTATTATTTTCAATAATTTATTCAAATATTTTTAAATACTTTTATGCACCTCTTGGACTTTACATATTTATTATTTATATCTTAAAATATTATTGTGTACTTCCTTTTTACTTTTAAACTCATTATACTTACAACCATTTCGAATTTTAGGGTATGCGCTTTTCGGGATTGTGATAGCCAAGCGCACCTAGTAGTAGTAGTAGCCGCTATCGAAGAGCGGAGGTGTGTCTATGTATACATTTCTATAATTCCCAGAATTGCATGCAATCTCGCCGATTCAAATATCCCGATAACAAACCCATTCAGAACGGTTAAACAAACCACCAAAAATAGCTTCCAACTTGTCAATTTATATGTGAGATGCGTGCATAGTTTAGATACTTTTTTTTTTAATGACAAAAATTACTTTTCCCTGTCATTTCACTTGGGATACTCAACTGGCCTGGTATATACATATATAGATATTTGTCACAGAAATGCAATCGGTTCATGACAAGTACTGTTATTGGTATAGAAGAACCAGAAGAAGCATATAGTCCAAGTCCAAGACTACTGCGGTGAGAGGCTTCCTGCTTGTCGCCTCTCCAGTTGGAATGAAACCCAAGACAATGCAATTCTAATTATTCAAATGCTAGGCAAGTACGCTTGAATTAAATTACCAAACTTATGGAAACCTAAATGAAAGAAAGAAGAGCAAAAGTTGTGGGTACTAAGGCCCAGAGGCACTTGAGTTGGAAAGGCTTAGACTCTTCGGTGTCCATTACATTGTACGCATCGCTCCGGAGACGGCTGCTCGTAGCAGGCCATAAGGGGCAACAAAAGACAGCCCAGCGGAAATATGAGTGGATATGGCATCGCAAACACACATTCATCTTAAGGGACAGAGAGCGTACGGGCTCTGCCGTCTGTCTATTATAAAAATCTTCTCAGGTGTAACAGGTTTCTCAGATTTAAACTGGGGTCGCGTCTGTGTTATACGCAGTCATCAACGGCACTCGCCTTGTCAACGATCGTTAATACGGCTCTCAGTCCAATTGTGACATCAGCGGCGGCAGGATCGCAGGATTCGAGGGAGTGCACACCGAGGACAGTTCGAATCGAAGAACTGAGATCGATTGGTGCATAGATATCATGGAGACACCCGCTTATTTAACTCTAGCACCATTCGAAATCAGTGCTTTTGATAAGAACCAATCAGCAGAGTGTCGAAAAATATAAACATTAACTGTGTGAACCGTTTCAAGAAACTCGATTAAACTTTAAAGCCAAGCAAGAAATGTATATTAACATGTTATGAGTGCCAAGTGGCAACCGAGTTGCCAAGGGAAGCCAATGAAATGCAAACGAGAATCTGACCGGCTCTTCGGGCTACGATCGGAATAAGTGAACCACATTCGCTTAGTCATCAATGGAAATAATTTCGTTATCGCTTCAGAGACATAAAGTGTCACAGACTGCCTCTACAGAACCTAAGTTTGATTTATGATAAACTCTACAATAAACTCTCAAGTTCTTTGCGTGATCTTAGTGAAGTCGACAACAAAGTCAGGAAAACCCAACAAAAAAATATGTCAACTGATACACCAATAGCTTAACTTTGTCTTATTTTGTTCCTTTATCAGGTCTATAAATAAAAGACTTGACATACTCTAGCCTAATTGCTTGCTATATAATATACAATTAATAGTATTCTTATCTTGGAAAAAAACCTATAAATAAAATGGCTACTGTTAGCGAGAAATCATTGTAATTATAAAGTCATCTGCTTGGGAATGGATAACATTACTCTTGAGCCTAAAATCATAGTTAACTATTTTATGATAAAATATATTTAATTTCTTTTTATTTTTTTTTTATAAGGACTTGTTCTGTTTCATTAATATTTTCTGTAACAATAAAATACATAGTTTACTATTTTTTTATAAAATATAGTTTCCATTTCATTAAAACTTCAAAAACAGTTCCTCAATGGATTTTATTTTATTTCAGTGAAAGAGTGTTTAGATTGTCGTTAAACTAAGATTGCAAATTTTAACTGATTCAATTAACAATACAAGTTGTCTAATGTGCTTATCGATGAAGAACATTATTTCAAGGCCAAATACAAACACTCTCTGACAAAAGTCTTTATACAAGGGGAAATAGCGTACAGTTGAAGGACAAGTTTTACACTTTTAAGTCCTCAAAAAAATTTAAATATAATTCAAAGCTCACCTAAAAGTTTATGTCTAGTTTCAGCAGAGGCGTAGACTTTTGTGATGTAATGTAGGTCACGCCGTCAGAACGAAATTAAATTGATCTGATCTGACAGCCCCCCGAATCTTATCTCCTTTGGATGTAGTAAATTAATGTCATCGAAATGGGAAAATCGCTGAGTTGAGGGAATTCTATAAAATGCCGCGGTGGCTTTGGCAAAAAGTTAGTTGTATCTATTTTACTGAAAGCGAAGTGTAGGAGGACCGATTCCAAAATGCGAGGTGCTGCGAACGGGCTGGACTCTTTGGATAGAAACGGAGACACTAATTGATAACTCATTGCAGGACTCTCAAGCTCGTGGTGTCTGCATGCCTTGGTGGTGGTCTCGATGGTCAAACTGAGCACCCAGGCGCTGACCCACTACCTGAACACCACTGAGGACGTTTGCCGAGATTTCGCGGATGGAGTGAAACTGCGAAAGCCCGGCAGCTGCACGGAATGGATAGAATGCAAAAACTTTGCCACCGTCGAGGGTGGAGAGTGTACCACCGCGGCCAAGCCATACTTCAATCTGGGACAAAAGGCTTGCTACAAAAGCGTTGACACCACTTACTGCAGCACCCCGTGTACCGCATCAACGAAGGGCTATGTTGGAAATACCCTAAATTGTGCCAATTGGTATTACTGTGATGGCAAGACGCAGATGGGCCAGGGCAAATGTAGTACTGGCCAGTACTTTGATCAAACAAAAAAGGAGTGCGTCTGGGCCAAGGACACCGTCTGCGAAGCAAAGTTCGATATGTGCGACATTGTGCCACCGAACGTGCCTTTCCGCGACCCCGCCAACTGCAACATGTACTACACCTGCGCCAAAACTACCTTCAAGCTAACGGAAAACGTTTGTGCTACCGGCCTTTACTACAGCGCTGAGCAGGGAAAATGCATCGATAAGAAGCTGGTCGTCTGCGACAACCATCCGCTGCCGGAGAACGTGTGCGGCACCAAGAAGCTGGCCGTGCGCAACAAGTTCGTCTCGGACGGTGCCACCTGTCGGGGTTACTACTACTGCAGGGATCTCGGTTCCGGAGTTCCCGATCCGGATCCCACGTTCCTACAGTGTGATCCGGACAACTTCTTCAACCAGGAGCGACAGGCCTGCATGCCACGTGAAAGCCAGAAGTGTGCTCACGATCGGTGCGATGGCCGGCAGGATGGCTACGAAGTGGCGGAGGATGCAGGATGCAAGCATTACTACAGGTGCGAGAATGGCCGCGAGGTAGATCCTATGGTCTGCCCTGATAATCAGTACTTCGATGTAAAAGCCCAGACGTGCACCGACGCTGAGAAATCGTACGATGCCTGTGCTTGATATTAATAATTAAAATAAAAAGGTGCAATAATTAAACTATTTCAATCTCATTTTTCAGTTAATTTCAGTTGGAGTTTGGCCAATTAAAACTTTTTTGATCTATAGCTGTAAAATATATTTAATAAAAGACATAAACATTAAATGTTAAATGCAAAACAAAGCCAGCTCATTAAAATTTAAAGTAAATTAATCATAATAAATTGCTATTGAAGAACTTAAACTCAAGCATCAACTTTGCTTTGGCTTTACGTCTTTGCTGTTCTACCTAAAATGTCACTCGATTAAGACATTGTTTTTCTTTAATTAAAGAGACGTTCAACCGGAAAAAAGCTTATTAAACCCGTGTTGGGTTAGGGAACTGCAGAACCAAATCTTATCTTTACCGAATGTTTTACATGAAGATCCAACAGAAATGAGAATAGAATTTGCTTTATCTCGCAGAGAACTTGGTATAAAAGCGGCAGTTCAAGCCTTTCAGTAAGTTAGTTAAACCTTTTTCAGCTACCAAAGAACTAAACTTAAAATGCCAGGTAATAGCCCGTTTAATCGACCTCCTAAGATAAAGGCTAATATTCTTTTAAATTTGTCCTCCTAAAATAGAGACTAATAATTTTCTAAATACTTTCAGGATCTCCCAGCTCTTTTTGCCTTCCCGTCCTGCTGCTGGCGGTGGTGGTACATCTCAGCAGTCAAACCCAATACCTGAGCTCCTCCGAGGACATTTGCCGCTTTTTCGCAAATGGAACAAAGCTACGAAAGCCAGGCGGATGCAACGAGTGGATTGTCTGCCAGAACTCCGTGAGCGTCCACGGAGGAGTTTGTGGCAGTGAGACCCCTTATTTCAACCTGAAGAGTGGTGGCTGTTCTAAGACCTTGGATAGCACCTACTGCAATCCACCGTGCACTTCGTCTACGCAGGGCTATGTGGGTGACACCCTCAGCTGCTCCAACTGGTATTATTGTGAAAGGGAGAAAGTGCGTACCAGCGGAAGATGCGATCGGGGCCTAAGCTTCGATCAGAAGCAGCAAAAGTGTCTGGCCAACACAACCTGTGGAGCTAGGTTCGAGATGTGTGACGTGGTGCCAACCGGGGTGCCATTCCGTGACGAAAAGAACTGCAACAAGTTTTTTACCTGCAAAAACTATAAGCTTGTGTCGAACACCTGCGAAACCGGCAAGTACTACGACACGGCCTCGGGGCAATGTCTGGCCCTGAAGCACGTGGCTTGTGAGCACCATCCGGTTCCGGAGAATGTGTGCGGCACCCAAGAGGTACCTCTGAAGAACAAGCTGGTCTCGGATGGAGCCACCTGCCGTGGTTACTACTACTGCCACGATGTGGGCTCTGTCGGACCAGACCCTCGACCCACCAGGCAATTCTGCGGCGCGGATTACTTTTTCAGCCAGGAGCATCAGGAGTGTGTGCCGCGAGAGAATCAGAAGTGTCCTTGGAATCGATGCGATGGACGCACTGAGGGCTACGAGATCGCTGAAGTGGAGGGGTGTCACAACTACTACAGGTGCTTGGACAATAAGGAGAGCGAATTGCTCAGTTGCGGCGAAGGGTATTTCGATGTGGTGATCCAGAACTGCACTTCCACGCGTACCGCCTACAGGGCGTGCATCAATAAAGTCCAATAAGGAGCACTATCACTACTCTATCTGAAAAATAAGTGAATGTTGTCACCTGTAAGTTTCTACACAGCCAAGTTATCATGGACAGTTCCTTACAAAAAGCTAATAAAAGCTTTTTACCTCTTTAGCTTTTCCTTTGCAGCTTTTCATCAACTGATGCAAAGATTCAAATAAAGAGTACGGTACATATGAATGGATGTATGTATACATACATACATATAAAAATGCGTTTTTCTTTCATTGTGATGTACAGTTTGTGCAGCTTTCATACATTTGCCACTTTTTTACGGCCCTTCCAACCGCACTACATAATATACATACCTGGAATTTAATATAAGTATATAAACATAATTTAAGTATAAAATAATATATGCAAGCATGTTAAATTTAGAAAAAGAGCTAACCTTAAGACGCCAAAGATTGTAAGCCCAAAACAATTTTGAGATTTGGCGAAATAAATAGGGAGCATAGTCTTTAGATCCATGTTTATAATTTATAATATTCACTGATACATCCATATGTAGTAGTTTGTTTTATTTACCAGAACTTCGTTTTAAAAACACTTTAAACACTTAAAAAACACCTTTTACTTGTTTCGATAATGGTTTCTTTTTTGTTGTAAACTAGAGGTGGGATAACATCGATTCTTATGGCTTCTTTTGAACATCGAAATATCGAATCGAACCAATACGAGGACCAATACGAGGAAAAAATTAAAACGTGTGAATAAGGCCAACAAGAAAGGCTTTTAAATGCGCAGTTGGTTTTGTGTTTGTGTATAGGCATTAATAGAAAATTTAAATAAATAATATTAATATTAAATATAAAAAATATCTGGAA